>JANHFT010003208.1:116295-133856 GCA_032467955.1 Pseudoxenodon macrops | reverse complement strand
AGGAAGAATCAGTTGCTCACCAAAGAAATGGATTGCAGCCTGCAATGCAATCCATCTCCTTGGTGAGCAACTGATTCTGCCTGGTTTTCTTTTTAGCATTAAAAAAGTTGAAGCAAGCCATGTGTTTCAACCAGTGGCTCGTGATTCTGTCCTAAGAGCAAGGTAAGCAAGCTGGAGAGTGGGGAGGGGGACATACGCAGAAGGAAAAAACCCTGGGAAAAAATTCAAAAAAAACTTTTTAAAAAAGAAAATCCACAAAAAAGATGGCAGCATCCACGGAGCATGTCTATGACATCACCAGCTGCTTACTACCTACTCTATAGAACCAGTTCGAACTGGTAGGAACCTAACTCTGCTGCAAAATGAAGGCTCTCTTAGGTTGAGCAGTGGACTTTTGCTTTCAATCATTCCACCAGGACTGGATTCATCAAGTTTTTGATAGTAGGAAAAGCTATTTTCTTCCCACTTCCTCAATTTTTCTTTGTTTATTGTCACACTCCCATTTCTTGCAAGTTCCATACCAAGACTTAATTTGAAAATGCCAGGTCTTTAAGCTGATGAAACAGAACATTCATGCAGTTACAGGAACATTATTTAAATAACGGATTATTTCACAGAACACAAATACTTGTGTAAAGCCTTTTATTTGATTAAATTGCATACTGAAGACCTACTGTATGCAAATGGCTTGGCTGATGCCCCCAAATTAATTATCAAAGAGATGTTCCATTTGAGAGAAATATCCTGAACTTATTTTAAACTTTACATATTGGAATGGAGAATTGAATCTTGGGATTCCAGATTTCTTTGGTAAAATATAACTACCAAGAAATAATCACCTTAGGTATTGAAATTTCACAGTTCTTGGAAAGAAAGAAAGAGAGACAGAGAGAGAAAGAAAGAAAGAGAGAAAGAAAGAGAGGAAGAAAGAGGAAGAAAACCTCTACATAATGTGAGATCCAGGAACTTGAGATGCAACATATGCAAGAGATTCCCCTCTCATCAGTAGTATTTTATACAATAACAACAAATAACTTTCAGTACCAAGAATAATTTCAAAGATACACTAAAATTTAAGAGCTATGAGTGCCATGTAAGTCTGGAGTCTGGTTGCACCTTTTCTGACTAATACATTTATTTAAAGGCATAACCTTTCATGAGCTGTAGGATTCCCATGCCATGCCATCACAGGATCAATCTGTGATCAACTCACCAGGTTCAAATATAAAAACCTCATCAGCTTATTTCAATGCCAATTGGCTGCCAAAGGGTACACCTCAAAGCAGTTCTCTCTGCTCTGAAGATGTCACTCAGAAAGAGCCTAACTGCCGAACTTTCTGATCGACAAGCTCAAGAACTTAGCCACTGAGCCATCCAGCCAATACAGATTTTTCTTTTCCACTAAGTCTTTGCACTGCTGTTATCATAGGCAGACTACTAAAATGTTAGAGTTGGTCATAAAAACCTTGTATTCTGTTTCTCTCAGAGGCTAACTGGATATATCTAGGAAATTTGCAAATAGAACATCAAGACAATGTATAGATTTTCCTAGGGCTGTGATGGCGAATCTATGGTATGCATGCCAGAGGTGGCATGCAGAGCCCAGCTGCTATTCTGGTTTATGGCATTCACACGTGCAGCGGCCAGCTGGTCTTTGCACTTGTCGGAGCCTCAGAATACTGAAGACCAGATGGCTAACACGCGCATGCATCTGGTTTGGGCACTCAGTGCCGAAAAGGTTTGCCATCACTGCCCTAGGGGATTCAAAAACATAATTTTGCAGGAAGTACAATTGCTAGAATAGTGGTGACCACTGAATCTTATGCTTCATGGCTTTGCCTAATTGCCTTATTCATCTCTAACAGTAGCTAATCCATTTCATTTTTGGTCAATGAAATCGATGGTTAAATTCTGCTTCGTGAAAGGAAGAAATTTTAATTTGCCCTTAAATTCCCACCATTGTTCTTTACCGAATGGAATATAGCACCTGTGTGGCTTTTTCATGCTTTCACATTGCTGCACAATTTTGATAGCCAACATACAAAACAAAGCTATTATCAAGTCTTTGGCATAACTGTTCCTGTTAAACTTACCATTTTATCAGTATGCAAATATTATAACATATATTACATTTACAAACAAATACCAGACTTACTTCGTGTGAAGGAATTACAGATGAAGAAAATATCCCTCTTCAACCTGCAGAAATAACAGCCAGCTTTTCTCATCTATCCTGTTAGACCAATGATGGTGAACCTTTTTGGCACCAAGTGTCCACGCGTGGGTGCCTGCGGGTGTGCATGCATGTGCCAGTCACCTGGTCTTATGGTTTCTGGTGCACGCATGCGTGCTGGCCAGCTGGTCTTTGCGTGTGCCAACAACCTGGCGTTGTGGTTTCTGGTGCATGCATGCGCACAGACCAGCTGGTCTTCACATGTGCTGGAGCACCGTAACCCCAAAAACCAGGTGGCCAGTGCACACGAAGATCAGTTTCCAGGGCGCCAGCACACATGAAAATCAACTGACCAGCACACATGTGCATGGCAGAAAGCAGAATAGCAGCTGGCGATGACGACGGTGCACGTGCCCACACAGATAGCCATAGGTTTGCTATCATGGTGTTAGACACACTACTGCAATTTGGGCTGAACATGTTATCCACAATTTCACATTTTCTAACATTTTTGCTATATATTAGGGAAGGGAAGGAAGGGGAGAGATTAGTCGGAAAAGGCTGACATAATAACTTTCCAAATACAGAACATAAGGCATCCAGAAGTGGGAATATATGCTAATATTACAAGATAAATATAATCATTTAGGAAGAAATTGCTAAAAACTACAGACCCATTTAATGACAAACTAAAGGCAGCAGATCTGATATGGTAAGTCTAAACTATTGTGATTAATCAACTCCAGTGTAAATAAAATGGATTTGGAGAAGTTTTCTTATTTGGTATACAGATTGGCAGAGAACAGAACAAATTCATGCTAGGATAAAGATCCTAAATTAAGTAATTTTCATGGTTCATGGCTCTGCTTTTAAGAACCTTACTGGGCACTAAAATGTAATGAATTACAATAGTCCTGTAGAAATAGTCCTGTAGCAAGTTCTAAAATGTTGCGTTAAAGTGTATTTTTGTGAGGGTGCCATTGGTGGTATGCTACTGGTTTGCACCGTTAGGGGTGGCAACAAGAGGCTCCGCCCACCTGCCCGGACGTCATCACGGACGCTCTGCACATGCGCAGAAGTGGCGCACACGCTCACATTTCTGAACCGGTAGCAAAGGTAAACTACTTCTGGTGTGTACTTTTATTTTTGTTCCTGGAGGATTAAAACTCTGAAATATTTTAAAAATACTTTTCTGACTGAAGGCTCTTTTACTATATTTCATCAAAATTTTCTTTGCAGTATACCATATAAAACTGCACACAACAATATTTCTTTACAAGGAAATTGAACTTGAAGGTAGTAAAAACAAAATGCTTGCCATGACAAACAGTGGAAAAGGTGAATTTATAGGTCTTATATTTGCAATGAGATCATTTCAGAGTATTGTTTTTGAAGAAAATAGCTCCATTTGCATATACGAATGCAAAAAATGTTAGATTTTTTTAGTCTATTTTGCTAGGCAACGAAGTTCATTTTTGTTCACATTGTACATGGTTCTGGCCTCCCAGATCATTTGCTTTTATCAACTGTAGCAAACATATTTGAAATGGAAAGAGTAATATTTGTCATTGCACACAGGAATGTTTTGCAAGCATCTAGCAGACTGAATCATAAGGAAGAATTTAAATTCCTCAATATGGGACTACTGCATGACAATAAATCAACAGCAGACAGATTTCATCTCACTACATAGTCTGTAAAATCCTTTCCTGAATAAAAATCAAAGTCCATGTAATATATTTATTTAACAGATGGTGTCTATGTACATATAAGCACCATATTATTCCAGAGCTACGTGTGTTCCCAAAACCTTGCATGAAGCCTATACAATACCATCATTTTCTGCCAGAACGTATCAATAAATATGACATGCTTTGAATTTGATTAATATATATATGTATTGTATGTAGGTATGGGTCTCAGCATGCCATTCAAAAACTATATGTTGCCTGGGGCCAGAATCTCTTGGCAGATGGTTCCTCATTGATCTCATCTGACATTTGATATTCATCAGCAACTGCCTGAGATGGTCACTTTACTTTGCATGATAGCATAACTACCATTCAGGAATAACTTCCTGGAGTCCATGTCACGTAGTCCCAGAACATAACATCTCTATGTATATATCTAAACTAAACGGTGTTGTTTCTCTGTGACATAATACCTATGTGGGTATATGCATAATTTTATATTTATCTATTTATTTTGTCATGTTTGTGTAGTATATATTGGAAGTGGTGACTCTTTGAGACCTGTATGCAACGAAATTTCATTTTAATGTATTAGTGTATATTCAAAATGACAATAAAGTTATTCTAAGTCTTCTATTTTCTTTTATCTGTTCTGGTTCATTTTTATCAGAATAATTTTCTTATTTCCGTAGAGAAGATAATTTCAGAGAACCTTCCACAGATGGAGGGTGGAGTGCATGTATATTTCATTATTAAATGTTCAAGGGACAGATTTCCTTCCTTCACTGTACAATCCGCTCTTCATTAGTCTTCAGCTTTGATGGCTTCTATACTTCAATTAAATCTTGACAGAAACATGACGGGGAAAAAGCCATGTGAACCTTTTTTGATAGTTGTGGTACTGTCAACACCTTAACGAAACTGGTTACGTAGCTAACTTTAAGAACTGATACAAAAATATATGCTACCAAATAAAGACTGAATGCACCAATTATCACATCAAGCAAGAGGAAAACCTTCTGCGCACAAAACCCAACCATGCCTTCTATAATTTTGTAAACAACAAACTTAAAGACTTGAGATCCATCCCATCCCTAAAAGGACCTAACAGTAAAGAATGTAATGATGAAGCAGTTAAAGCCAACCTGTTTAACACATTATTCACCTCAGTCTTTGTAAACAGAATGGCTCATGCCCAACATTCCCTAGTCGTACCACAAATAATTACAACAATGTAACACAAATAGATTTCACAAAAGATAACGTTGAAAAGGCACTATGCAGTCTAAAACCATCTCTATCTATCGGACCTGATTATGTGCATACTTCTTAAAAAAGCTTTCCACTGCTATAGCTGAACCTCTAAGCATAATCTTTGAAAAATCTCCCTACCCAACCCATGGTCATTAGCCACAGTCATCCCTATCTTCAAAAAGGAGACCTCAGCCTAGTTGAAAATTACAAACCAATCTATTTATGCTGCGTCACCTGCAAAGTCATGAAACCAATCATTAACCAATCCATTACACTCCACTTACAACCTATTCTCTAATAAACAATTTGATTTCAGAAAAACATATCCTGTAATCTACAACTTCTACACTGCAAAAACATATGGACTACAAAATTAGATCAGGGCAAAGCAATAGACACAATTTACATAGACTTATGCAAAGCCTTTGATTCAGTGGTATACAACAAACTACTTCTAAAATTCTTACATAATTGGATAGCTGCATTCCTCTCAAACAGACTACAAGTGGTCAAAATAGTGAGCACCCTATCAAATCATGCATCTGTTAACAGTGGTGTCCCCCAAGGCAGCGTTCTAGGAGCACCACTCTTTATACCTTACATAAATGCTAGACCAATTCTTGAATACAGCTCATCTGTCTGAAACCCGCACTGCATATCAGACATTAATACAATTTTGCGTGTCCAGAAATATTTCACAAGAAGAGTCCTTCACTCCTCTCCTCGCAACAGAATACCTTATGCCACCAGACCTGAAATGTTGGGCTTAGACAACTTAGAACTACGACACCTTCAGTCTGACCTAAGCATAGTTCATAAAATTATCTGCTACAATGTTCTATCTGTTACGACTACTTCAGCTTCAACCAAATAGATACAAACTTAAAGTAAACCATTCCAAACTCAGTTGCAGAAAATACAACTTCAGCAACAGACTGGTCAATGCCTGGAATGCACTACCTGACTCATCTATTTTCATCCCCAAATCCCCAAAGTTTTAACCTTAGACTGTCTACTGTTGACCTCACCCCATTCTTAAGAGGTCTGTAAGAGGCGTGCACCAGCGTGCCTACCATCCCTGTCCTAATGTTCCCATTTATTCGTATTTATTTCATGTATTCAAATCATGTTTATACTTATATATATTATATAACATGTGCTTGACAAAATAAATAAATAACATAACATAAAATAAATAAACAGTTGGACAAATTTCCTGGAAAAATTTGAGAGAATTTCAATATTCCACTTTTACTCAATGAGTAGGTAAAAGTTCATTTCTAATTCTTCCAACAGACTAAATGGTTCACAAAGGAAGAAGAGAATCACAAAGCTGAACACATATAGCAAAAATATTAGGAATATAATATAAATGAATAATAAAGAAACCATAAGTTGGATTCAGATTTAGTCATATTATTCTAAATAATAAATCAATTAAAATCAGAATAAATCAATTAAAATCAAATAGCCTACTCAAAGCACAATTACCTTCTAAAACCTTCCCATTATGTTTAATGTTTTTTGTCGTGGCTTTGATGGATTTCCAATGCATTCTTATCTACTTTACTTTACTTTACTTCTGGATAAGTCAGTATAATATTGAATTCTTAACTTAGTGTGGTTTAAAAAAAAACTTATCTGCATTTTTAACTGTTTTAAACCCTATTGGAAAATGTAATTGAAAAAGAAGTCTCTAAATGTTGACATACATACATATTTTTAAGAATGATAATTTGCAGCATTAAAAGGATTTTTTCCCCTCATGCTCATATTGTATATGATTTTTACCTCACAAAGATTATAAAATATTTGAGAAGCTCAGTAGGAGCTGCCTGGATCAGTTACACAACATTTCATAATAGATTATCTGTTTAGCCAGAGGCTCTTCTTTATAGAGAAGAGGAGAAAATAAGGCAATTAGAAAGTGTTGTGAACCAAGTCCAAACTAGAGAGCATTCTATAGATGGCTTATTGTTCCAAACTGAGGTGAACTTAAAACCTTGTGAACTGTGCAAGTGCATGGTTTCACAGAATGTAATAAAAGGGGGGAGGGGGGAAGAAAGCTCCCTGATCCATTAAATCAATATTAAACAAAAAGATCGTCATAAGGTTTCAGCTTATATGACACATGCATTTATACAAGTTAAGTATCCATATGACTAATACTTTCTATTTAAAAAATTTGATCCATAGCATATAAGTTCAAACACAATGGCATGCAGGAACTACTAGAGAAATTATAAAAGAACTCCAGTCAAGCCATACCTGTTTCATTTACTTTTTTAGTGACTTAAGAATTTCTTGTGTTGAAATAGCAATGTGCACATTAAAAATATGAATTCTTCTAAAGAGTTACCCATATCAGGGGTGAAATCCAGCAGGTTCTGACAGGTTCTGGAGAACCGGTAGTGGAAATTTTGAGTAGTTCGGAGAGCTGGTAGCAGAAATTTTGAGTAGTTCAGAGAACCAGCAAATACCACCTCTGGCTGGCTCCAGAGTGGGGTGGAAATGGAGATTTTTAAATATCCTCCCTCATAAGTGAGGTAGGAATGGGGATTTTGCAGTATCCTTCCCCTGCCACACTCACCAAGCCACACCAAGCCCACCAAGCCACGTTCACCAAACCCACAGAACCGGTAGTAAAAAAATTGGCATTTCACCACTGATCCATATCCTGTGTTCTAGTAGAACTTATTTGTTATGGATCAGACATTTACATATTTGATTTCACATGCAAGTGAAATCTAGGCTCAATCTATATTGTACTTTTTAAAATAACAATAAAAATTAATACAAATTAAAAAAGAATGAAAAGGAAACAATGGAAGATGCAGAAAAGAAAAAGAAAGGCCGTAAGAAAAATAGTGTAGTAAAGAAAAAGAATATATATATATATAGAAGTAATTTCCCACTTCATCACAAATATTTATTTTACTAACTTTTCATCTTCTCTTAAAAGACAAATAGAAGGAGTAGAAGGGGAACTCATCAAATTTGTAGACTACACCAAGATGGCAGGAATACTCCCAACTGCCCAGAAGATAGACTCATAATACAGATGGATATTGACAGATTTGAACAAGGATTCTATATAACAAAATGAAATTCAATGTATAGATAAGTAAGATTTACACTTAGCTGTAAAAGAGGAACAATAATGATTGGGGGCTGGAGACTAAAACATATGAAGAATGGTTGCAGGAATTAGTTATGTCTAGTCTAGTGAAAAGAAGGACAAGGGATGGCATGGTAGCAGTGTTCCAATATTTGAGGCGCTGTCACAAAGAAGAGGAGATCAACCTATTTTTCAAAGCATCAGAAGGCAAGGCAAGAAACAATGGATAGAAATTAATCAGGGAGGGAAGCAACCTAGAACTAAGGAGAAATTTCCCAACAGTGAAAACAATTAACCAGTGGAGTGGCTTGCCTTCAGAAGTTGTGAGTGCTCCAACACTGGAGGCTTTTAAAAAGAGACTGGACAATGACTTGTCTGAAATGGTATCAGGTTTCCTGCTTGAGCACAGGATTAAACTAGAAGACCACCAAGGTCCCTTCTTATTCTGTTATTCTTTTATTTTATTCTGTTATTTTTTATTTCACAACAAATGATTTGTTCTTCCATATCCCATCTCTTATCTATAAACAAATCCATAAAGCATCATCATTTCAGTCTTGATGTCAGTAAAAGTCCATTAATGGTTACCACAAATAATTTATCTATTTAACCCTGATCAAGTAAGCCATCTTTATATTTATCTCTTTTACTTCTAACAATCTTGATATTTTTTTTAGTCCCATCAAATAACATTCCAGAACTTGATTTCTCTCTTTTTTTAAAATTTGTTCCTTCTCATAAACTTTTTCAAAACTTTAACAAGTCCCTTTGTATATTCAATACAGGAAAAATATTCAGGTCACTTTTCTTGGTTTGTTATTTGTATATCCCTTTTAATTATTAATACATCACTTGTTTCTTTTGTATATGCAGTGAAACATATTTTTCCAGGCATTCTTGTAGCCAGCCATTTTAAAATCCACTTTCAAATCAGTCTCAATATTGTCAGGTAAAACTTCCATAATATCTTTTAAAATCATTCTATCGGCAATGGCAGATATTCTTTAAATTAGCTTTTAGATCCATTCCATTGTTCAAAAATATCCTTCAATATGTCCAGTGTTAAAATATTTTGCTTCATTCTATAATTGTTTGAATGTTCCCCTTTAATTACAATCTTCAGTTCTTTCTAGTTCCCATTATCTAATTTTTAAAGTATTATTATTTTATGAATTGAAAATAAACATATTTTCACACAAGATATTTTTTCTTCCCATTTTTCCATATATTTAATAATAAAAATGAGCTTTCTGAGTTAGAAGCAATATCTTCAGCCGATATATTAATATTGTTCATTGAACTGCAGATTAAAAATTGAAGAGGGGGGAGTACAGTATATATGAATTTTTTGTTCCTTATCTCGTGTGTGTGTGTGTGTGTGTGTGTGTGTGTGTATGTCTCTCTCTCTCTGTATATATTGATAACAAATAATGCCACCCAGCCAAATAAGCATCTGAAATATGTCTTAGACAATGTATGTGTAATCTCTATATATATTGGGGACAGTTCTCTGTGTTAGGAAAAACTGAAAAGAGAAATTATACACAAATTAAAAATTATTTTACAGATCTTTAAAAAAATCAATAAAGTGAGATGAAATACAGTTTTAATAAAGTGAACAAGAACATGGACTGAATTTACAGTGAACAGTATACTGCTATGAATAAGAAACCCTGTTTGTAAGCATAAAACTATCATAGCAAGTACCAAGTTGGGCTAAACGTTAAAAACATACACATGGGTTCTGCATATCTAAAATAAAGAACCGTAGGACTAAAACCATAATGAACAACGTGGATGATAGCAAAAACCTTTAGTGTGTTCCAAGTACATAACTTTTTTGTTTGCAGGTAGTCTTTAACTTACATTCATTCATTTAGTGACCATTTGAAATTACAATGGCACTGAATAAACTGACTTATAACTACTCCTTGAGCTTATAACCATTGCAGCATCCCCATTTTCACGTGATAAAAATTTGGGGACTTGGCAAGTGGCATGTGTTTACAATGGTTGTAGCATACTGGGATCACATGATTGTAATTTGCAACCTTCCCAGCTCATTTCCTATGACCAAAGTCAATGGGGGAAGCCAGATTCACTTAACAACTGCAGTGATTCACTTAACGATTGCAGTTATTAGCTGAACAATCATGGTAAAAAAAGATAATAAAATTGACTGTGATTCACTTAAGAACCACCTTGCTTAGCAATTAAAAATCTGGCCATAATTGTTGTCATAGGTTGGCCACAATTGTTGTTAGAAGACCCATACAGTCTTCAGTACACAGAATATATTTTTCCTGCTCGTCCTGAAACAGGAGATCAAAAGTACAATCCAGAAACCATCTCCTTCCAACTCTGCAAGCCACTGACTGATATCTAAAGTCTATCCCAGGGGTTGGTAACCTTAAACACTCAAAGAGCCATTTGGACCAGTTTCCCACAGGAAAGAAAATACCGGGAGCCACAAAATCCTTCCCGTGCCTGGCTATTTCTTTAGCGGCCACAAACTATGTAGTTGAATTAAACATTCTGTTTTCTTCTGAAACTTTTTTTTTCTTGGATGTATCCATGGTTGGCCTACTGGGGATTGAAAAGCTCAATAAATCATGTGCTGGCGGGTGTCGCACATTGGTGGTTGTGATGCCTATTTTGAGCAACAGGGAGCCGCAGCAGAGGGATGAAAGAGCCACATGTGGCTCCAGAGCCACGGGTTGCTGACCCCCTGGTCTATCCTCACATTGGAAAAACAGACTCCCATTCTGAAACAGATTCAAATGAATGTATTCTTTACAGACACCTAGCTTTATAGCAGGATGGATAATTATTAACCTAACTATGATTTGCTACATATTATTTCCTTTTGGTTGATGAAGTGAACTGGAACAAAGTGAAGGCTAAAAAAGCACCGTATAAGTGGCCCCAAGATACAAAAAGGCATTATTATATTCCTGCTTCATTTCTAAAATTTGAAATTATTTGAATTAAAGCTCCCCTAACATCCATCTAATTTAGATTTAATAAGGAACTGCTAATCCCTTGGTAAAATAGGTTATTAAAAGTATACTTCTTGTAGTTCAAACAGCAACCAGTACTTTGGAGTAAGAGGCTGTTAAGCTGTTTTCATGACCAGATGGAATTGCCATCACAGAAAATAATTATTTCAATAAGTCAAGAGCTTGCTATTTACAAACATGAAATTTAGAGAAATTTAGAGAAAGAAAACTTGAAAGCCCCACAGGAATCAACCATTAACATGAAACAATCTCACTAATTGTGTACAAGTTATCAGGGAAGTTGATGTGAATGAGTGACAATCTCTGTTGATGCTACTATATATTTTTATGTCACAAATGTGGATGCTTGTCAAAATTTCATTTCATTCCCTTGCTTTGGAGTAAATGCTGCTTCCATAGTAATTCTGCCAGTAGACAAGTGATTAGTTGCACAATCTTGATTAGCAAAGTTAATTTTGCTAACCGGGTTGCTAACGGTTCTACCGAATCGGGCCAATAAGTTACTAATGGTTTGGTAGAACCAGATCGAACCATTAGGAACCCACCTCTGATTTGCTGCCTTCTAGTCAATGCAACTGGAAATACACATGGGATATACATTGTTTAAAAAATAGAAAAAATATCCTTCTCCAAGGGTAGAGGATTGAAAATCTCATTCATAGCGGCACATCTGAATCTCTCTGGCCTGAAAGCTTAAAGGAATATGGACTGTGTTGTGTACATCAGTCTAAGGCAGGGGTGTCAAACTGGCAGCCCACAGGCCAGATGAGTCATGCTCAGACCACACCCACCCCAACTCCAAGGGGAAAAAATATCACAATACATCTTGTGACGGCAACGTGATGCCGCAAGTTTGACAACTCTGGTCTAAGAGAACTAATATACCTCCCCTAGTGCCTGATTGGATTCTCTATTTTCTAAACGATTCTTTTAATAAAATAAAGTACTGCAAAGCAAAGTGATGGTTTCCAGTTTAATGTTCAATCTTTCTGGACATGCTGACAAAGTTCTAATTCACAAGTAGCTGTTCAAGGCCAAACAGAACACGAAGTTAAAACAGAACTGTGGAGTTACACCGACTGGAATTGAACCAAGTTGCTTCCGATGGGAGGGGCCAATCATCTCCAAGCCTTATTCCTGAGTAGCCCTTTTTCTCCTTAGCTGTTCTTGCTTTCTGGCAGCTCTGAGCATGCGTGTATTGGGAACAGGCTCCCCCTGTTCCTCTGCCTCACTGATGTCAGCCTCTGGAGTCAGCACAGGCCTCCCAGATGGCCCGGGCTGAATCTCTGCCTCTGACACCGAACCTTCTCTAGCCTCCTCGCTGTCTACTCTTCTGCCAGCTCCGCAGGCCACTGGTGGACCACAATACTATTTTAACTAGAAAAGATGGCAGTGCTGGCTGCTTTATTAGAGAGCAGTAATAATGATGTTTTGAATCGGTGAATTTCTCCTTTTAGTAATCATTGTAACCTGCTTTCAACATTGCACAAATGCCCGTTTAGTAAAAAAAAAGATACACTTGAGCCAGAAAGATGCCTCCATCAAGTACAACAGAACTGACTGAGAATGGCTTAATAGGTGCTTTTTTTTCAAATCCAATTTTGTTCCCTTCATTTTGGGCTATCTAGAAAAATACATACTTTGTACACACGTTGATATCTATGCCTTTTTTGGGTACAATTTCCTTTAATATGTACATATTTTGACCCATCAGTTACATCATAACATTTGAAGAACTAAAAAAAAAATCTGTAGGATAAGTGAATTTCAGTTGCTGATTCAAGAAATGCAAATCAGGAAAATTGAAATGCCTAATAAATGACTTCCGTCTACCATCCTCAGCCCCTCTTGTAATTGACACCTTTCCTTCTCTATAAAATCCTAGATGAGGAAAGCAACTGGTTCCTCTGAAAGAGAATAACTGAGGCCTTTTGTGGTATTCCTCCCTTGTTTTTAAACTGCCACCTTCAATTTAGTTCTTCATAGCAGGAAAAAATATATCAGAAATTGTATATCTGAGATTGATCCATAAATGGCAATAGAAGAAATGTGATTATTGATTCAGATATTAAAAAAGCATGGACACATAATACAATGGGATTTATTGGCAGATTGTTCTATGTCAAACATAAAAATGACAATATTTTCTTACTATAATTTGTTTAGCAATGACACTAAGAAAAAACACCCCGTTTCTTTCCAGGGACACTTTTGGGTTATTTATACTGAATGTAAATAATTTGATACTGTAAATAACTGACTCCAACTCATGCTGCACTAATATACATATGGCTGTGTATCTGAACCAATATTCTGCTTCACAGTGGTTTTTCCTTGGAACATAGAAACATGGACATGTATCCAATATTATGCCATCACTCTAATGAAGGTTTCCATGAAAGCAAAGCTTGATTAGCAATTGCTACTAATCAACAACCTATGCAATTTCTTGAATCTGGAACTTCTTCAAACTTTCAGAGGCTTGGAGTTTATTATGTAACTTCAGGAAGAAAAGATAATTTGCAAAAACATATTTATGCCTTTCCTGTTAACGGAAGAATGCAAAGAGGTTGGGAATGAACAGTGGATGTATCTTCTGGGATCATATCAATTTTCGTCAATTTGCCCAGAAAGCAACACCTGTTATTCATGCTCTCAAATGGCCAGTTCATCCCCCAGTAAATCTGTTTTTTAAATCAAGTTACAGTTTTTGCCTTCATTCCTATTCTAGAACAGAAAAAGGAGTTAAAGCAACTGTACTAATTTAAGCCAGCAATCACATCAGTAAAATCAGCATTCATTCCCAATCAATTTAAAGTGAAGCCAAGATATACGCCATAATAAAATGAACTCCTTTACAAGTTCAATAATCCACATCCTAATTCTCTACAATGTTTTCATATAGGTACCCAGAGGTGGAATCCAGCAGGTTCTGACCAGTTCTGGAGAACTGGTAGTGGAAATTTTGAGTAGTTCGGAGAACTGGTAAATATCACCTCTGATTGGCCCCAACCCCATCTATTCTCTGCCCCCTGAGTTCCAGCTGATCGGGAGGGAATGGGGATTATATAGTAACCTTCCCCTGGAGTGGGGAGGGAATGGAGATTTTGCAGTATCCTTCCCCTGCCATGCCCACCAACCAGTAGTAAAAAAATGTGAATCCCACCACTGTATGTACCTAGATAACACCTTAAAAAGGTGCCTGATTATATATAATAGAGTGATGACAGTTGAACATCTGTGCATAGAAACACAACTTCCTACAAAAATCTTCAAGATTCACAAGAAACATAGCAGGAGAATGACTTGCTTCAATAGTGATCTAGGGTTGGAGATAAGACCTCTCTACTTCCAGGATCTTCCATAGTTGAATCCGCACTATCCTCCCAACAATCTTTCTCCAAAAATGAAGGTTGTAAATTACAGCTGAGAGATGGCTGCCTTAAGGGTGTTAGAAAAACTTTTCAGGGAAGTTTTTACCACTTCTCAAAGTCACTTTGATTTAAATGATATATAACATTTGTAAAATAATAAAATAAATATGCATAATTTACCTACATAAAGTTAGCAGTTATTAGAAATTATATAAAGGTTCAGACAGGTGTTTTGTCTGTCTACCTACCCTGCTTTTTAAGATTTTAGGATGAGATGGCATTTTGTTTCATCCCTTTCTTGAGATTTATTATGCTGGAAAAATTAAGATGTTCTGCAAAGTAATTGCTCTGTGACTGGCAGGAGAATTACATCATATATAATTAACCAACTCCTCTATCTGATGCTCTCCAGAGATGTTGAGACAATAACTTTCAGAATATAAAGATAGCCTTTTGTCATGCTACAAATCTCCATACAACTGAAAAAATCTGTGTTCACAAGTTTGTACAAATTGTAAACCTTGATCTGAAGTGGGATATTCAGAATGGACATTCATTTTTCCAAGAAGGAACAAGTTGTTCTGAATCTACTCCATGAAGAGCTGCGGTGGTGCAGTGCTTAGAATGCAGTATTGCAGGCTACTTCTGCAGACTGCAGTTTGCCTGCAATTTGGCAGTTTGAATCTCCCTAGGCGCAAGGTTGACTCAGCCTTCCATTCTTCTGAGGTAAAATGAGGACCCAGATTGTTGGGGGCAATATGCTGATTCTGTAAAACCACTTAGAGAGGGTTGTAAAGCACTGTGAAGCACTATATAAGTCTAAGTACTATTGCTATTGCTATCATGATTATGGATCTTCATAAAACTCTAATTCTGATCTCCTTGTCTAGAGTTTCAAGTTATTGGAAAGGATGTGGCAATGCACAAAACACTATGAGGATTAGAGAAGGGAGGGAAGGGTTGGATTATACCAACTGTCACATCCTCATATCAAAATTATTATTGCAGTACTTCTACACAAAGCTTGCAGAGAATGTGTGAATACATTATTGTATGGTGATAGAGAAATCCTTAATGTTTCATTGGCTCCATGTTAAATCTGCTTCATTTCATTAATCTTCCATCCTGAGTACATATAATGGACTTTTCAGAGGGAGCAGGCTATTTAATCCAAATATACTTTTTTCCCATCAATTTACATCATTTTATGATATTAAGGTACTTATACAAATCATGGAAATGACATTTCTTGCCTCCTCCTTATAATATGCAAATGACATAATTAATGGAAATAATGGAAATATTTTAAAATACTAGATGACTTCGCTATCTGGCCTGGTAATTGATCTATTTTGTGTAAAAAATCAACAGGTTTATTCATTACGCTACTGCCTGAGTCCCATTTTTCCTTACTAACCTAGTTTCCATTTGCAAAAAAATATTATCAACTAGCTACCCAACCTTTGGCAGGGGAGTTTCCCCAGACAAAAGAACTTTGTCAGTGAAAATGTCATTCTATTACAAAACAGGAAGTTTTCTGTCCTCATCAATCTCCACCATCTTATCTTAATGAAACACAAAGCAGTTAGGATCAGCTTTTTTTCTAAATCTTGTTCCAAATCTAGATACTGAATCAGACTATTACATAATTGGTCTGTTTCTGAAGCTCTGGACTCAACTGGGCAGTTACTTTTAAGCAATGGACAAAACTGATGAATCAGTTAATTAATAGGGAAGACTATTTTAACCCTCTTTATGGTGTTGTTATACTGTACTAGCGCTTCTCAATTGCTTTTTAACACTGTGGTTAGACGAGTTAATAAACTGACAATTTTCCTCAAAATGTGTTGTTTGGAGACCTGTCTGCCCCTTCTATTAGGTAGACCATTTGTTCAGCATGCACAAATTAGCTAAACTGAATTTGGATTGGAAAAATAAGGGGGGGAAAGCCCTCAATGATGAACCTAGTAGGAATCAGTTTCAAAGTACGTTTATTTCACCTGCTAAGTGATACTGCATCATTCAGTACCGTGGGGTGCTTTGCACCATTTCTTCAGTGGTGTTATCAATTTGCATAAAATTACATTCAGAAATATAGGTCATCCCTATATTCACTAGCAACTGATTCGTTTAATAATATTATAGAAATTAATCATGTTTACATGACTGAAGGCAAAGGTTTAGAGGTATGATGAGATAAGCAAATCCCTCACCTCTCATAGTTGCATCCATGCATCCCTATGCTTACAATACAGTTATGTGTTGCTTGTGTACATATGAACAGATCCATAGAAAGGGAAATCCTTCACTATCAGGGTTCTGTCTTATATGTTCATGTGATCATTATGGTTCATCCTAAACTTGACATGCAGAAGAGCCCCAGAAATTTTCCAAATAAGACTGTCCGTGTGCATCACACACTTTCTTTAAAAAAAGTGCCAGGCTTTGAACTACCACATCAGCAATGAATAATCCTGAATAGGATTCGCACCTCATATGGCGTCTGTCAGGACTCTCTGTATAAATGAGGCATAGAATCCTTCCCTCAGTGTGACTGTGGGGTCCCACATCAAACTGTATCAGTCGAACCTCTGGTCATGACCATAATTTGTTCCATAACTTTGGTTGCAATACAATTTGATCATGATCTGAATCTAATTTTGGAAATTTGGCGCTTACCAAAAAAATGGCGCTGAAGGGGAAATCGGCTGCAAAAAATTTTTTTTGTGAATTACCCGATTTGGTCATGGTCAGAAGCGTTCATGACCAGAGGTTCTATTGTATAAATAATGATGCGCTTCAGTTAGATAATGTGCTTCAGTTAGATCGCCCTAGATTTTGATATTTGAATATAGGTCTTTTTAACATTTATATTTATTGTGCTTTACTAATCTAGGTAAAATGTTAATATACAGTATATTGCTAATCCAT
>JANHFT010003208.1:43103-67603 GCA_032467955.1 Pseudoxenodon macrops | reverse complement strand
GGCACTGTGCAGGCATCGCTCTCTTGTTTTTGGCCTTTTTTGGGGGGGAACTTTTTTGGAATTTTTTTCTATTGCGCATGCACCTGTGCCCACGAGGCGCGCGGGAGGCAGCCAACCGGCGACGAGATAAGTTAGAACCCACCCCTGGGTTAAATGATTTTTAGAAACTAGTAGTTAAAAAGAATGTTAGTAGGTTGGCCTTCTTAGTTTTGTGGTGTGAAATGGGCTTATCAAGGTGTGAAGTAGGGGCATGTGAAGTGAAAAGAGGAGAGAAATAAAAGGAACATTGGAGAAATGGCAAAAATGTTTTGCATTTACTGTAGAAGGGCAAAACATCAAAAATATTTCCAGTCTTTGGTGGAATTCTACTTTTTCTTCTACTGATTCAGTTCCTGCATCAGCTTTCTATGTCAAGACTGGTCTTCTAGGTTCTCGGGATCCTTCTCCACCCCACATGATTGACTGATGACTTGGTCTAAATGTAGAACATAGAGTAATCAGGTTGGAAGAGACCTTGAAGATCTTCTAGTCTAACCCCTGTTCAAGGCAGGAGACCCTATATCATTCTGGACAAAAGGTTGTCCAATCTCTTCTTAAAAACATCCAGTGATGGAGCACAACTTCTGGAGGCAAACCATCCTACTAAATAATTGTTCTCACTGTAAGGAAATTTCTCTTTAATTTTAGGTTGGATCTTTCTTTGATAATCTTCCGTCTATTACTTTTTGTCCTGCTCTCAGGTGCTTTGGAGAATAGGTGGACCCCATCTTTTGTGTTGTGAATTCTCCAACACTGGAAGTTTTTAAGAAAATGTTGGATAACCACTTGTCTGAAGTGGTGTAGGGTTTCCTGCCTAGGCAGGGGGTTGGACTAGAAGATTTCCAAGGTCCCTTCCAACTCTGTTATTCTATCTATAGTCTATATTCTTTTTGTGTTTCTGTAAGTTTACATGTAAAGAATGCCATATCTTATCAGGCTGCATAAATTTAAAATATTTCTTTATCTTATGAAACAAAAAGTCAGTTCTTTGTATAGTGCCTTTGTGTTGCAGATTTGTGGGGTATTCATACTATTTTTCATTGGGCTTCCGTTCTTTGTCCTTTCAAAAATTAAACTTTTGTTTCTCTTCAATGTTCAATCAATCTTGTTCTGTGTTCCAACCTAGATAAAGTATCCATATATAATTACTGCTATAAGGAAATATGTTTCTGCACTAGTGTTTGTTGATGTTATGTGTGGCCTATAATTCTCTACAATGGAATTCCTCTCCCTTGAATGTGACCTGGAAGAAGGAAATCTGGGTCCTGTATGTCACCCATCCATTTTGTAGTTAGTTATTCAAGATTACATTTATTACATTTGTTCTTTTCAGTCATTACAGTTTTCTCCCTCAAAAAAATCTATTGGTGCAAATTGAAAAGTGTAGTAGTTCCTTTTTAAGGAGTGAAGAATGAATAAGTGAATAGTTCAAATGTATTGTAGCATTTGATCCCATTCATTTATTCATCAGTTTTACTTATTTCTTTGTTACATGCCACCCAACTTACTCTAACAATTTAGATTATCAGCATGTTGAGGCAAAGGGAGCCCTTGTTCTGTGCATATTATTAGTAAAGGGTTATATACATTGAGTACCCTATAAGGAATTACAATGTAAAAATATCAATGATCCTTCTTAGTAGGATGAGTGTTGCATATTAATGTAATTGTTCATGCTTAATTACAGGGATTTAACATAATACAAAAATTGTTTTCTTCATCAGTAGCAATTATGAAAGTAGAATCCACATATAAGGTGTCATTCCCAAATATTTGAAGCATAAAGCTAGAATTTAATGATCGCAGGTTAAATACTTTTTACTCTAAATGAATATGGTAGGAAAATAACATTTAGTTGGATTGTGAAGAATACAGGTGAAACTCGAAAAATTAGAATATCATACAAAAGTTAATTTATTTCAGTAATGCAACTTAAAAGGTGAAGCTAATATATGAGATAGACTCATTACATGCAAAGCAATATAGTTCAAACCGTGATTTGTCATAATTGTGATGATTATGGCTTACAGCTTTTGAGAAGAAAAACAAGGAATTTATTACCAAGGACTTGAGCACAATTATCATTGTACTCAAGTCCTTTGTACTGGTATCACACTAATTTGCTTTGGTAGCAATCACAGCGGAAATATTACCTCATTTCCCTTTTTATAGTGGGTTATATATCCATATTTTAAAGAATGAATGTAATTTTTAATAAGCCAGGTAGATTTATGCTAACATTAAAAGTAATCTTCATTATATAATTTGTATTTTAACCTATTTTAATTCATAATACAAGTAGTCCTTGCTTAGCAATCTCAATTAGGACTGGCAATTCTGTTGCTAAGTAGAAAAGTCATTTTTCCTAAAATATAATTTCTTATTTGTGAGCAATTTACTGACATAGTATATGTTTACTTCTCTTGGGTCATGTTCTCATCAGACACTAAATAAATAATAGTGACATAGTAACTCCCTTCTAAAACATTATCTTCCAAATGTTCAGTAGGCTAGTTGAGTGTCTGCTGGCACAGTTTGTCCAACTTCAATACCAATCATAGCAACTGCCCCAGACATGATACAAAAGAGCGGTATGTAGTATTCTTGAGTGCAAACACACCTTCAAGTGCAAAATAGGTTGCCAGGGATACAGAAGGAATTTAGTTACTTCTGTGAACACTCAACAAATTAGTCATTTTAACTTACATTGATCATCTTCTTTAAAAATCATTATTCTGCATACTAGTATAGAATTATTCACAGTTGATTTCCAGAACTGAATAGATTGCTAAAAAGCAATAATGTTACTTCACAAGCCTGTTCAGTTTGTTTGTTTTTTGAAAAAAGTACTTTATATGTACAATCACTTTGTTTTGTTTGGAAAAAGTAAAGCAATGGGGTTAGTACATCTTGCAAAGCATCGATATGAATCTTGCAAATAATGCTTAATGCTTTAATTATTTGAAAATAGGTACATCATACATGCTCCTGCATGCTGCAGAATATCAGTTTTGAAGGCTTTGCACAGTATAAAAGTAATGTAATTTGATTTAAATTTAAAAGCCATAGTTATTTAGCATTTAGATCACCTACCCACAAGAATTAAATTACACTACAGTTGTATTTGCAAATTGTATTACAATAATTGCCAAAATCCCTCATACACATTGATGACCAATAAATTGAGAACGAAAGTAAGCTGAAAGCTGAGGCAAACTTCACATGTATAGTGGTCTAGTTCAGAAACAGTAGTTTAATACTACTCAGTAAAGATCAGGCAATCGTTAATTCCAAAATCTGGGAGAAAAAGTTACGATGAAGATCATTTAATATCTAAATATCCTAACTAGTAACAAAATTTATTAATGCTTCCAACCTTCCAATCTAACTAAATGTGATGCGCAAAGGAAGAAAGAAAATGCTAAATATTGATCAAGACAATACCTATCACCTAGAAAAAGCAAAAATAAAAATGCCTTTGTTATTCAAAAATGATTGCTTTCTTTTCGAAAAAGGAATTTGTGGGACAATGAAAGGAACAGATGGAGATATGCAAAAATCCACAAGGGAGTAAAATGAAGGATTAGATGAGGACAGTGTTGAATAAGAAAACTTGAGGGAAAAGAAACGGCTGGTGAAGCTGTAGGAGAAAGAATGGTTGGAAATAAAAGAAAACCATTTAACTGAGGTACAAACATATTTCAAAAATAGCTTCTAATTGTGGACTTTCTGTGTGGAATGAATTATAAAAATTCCAGTTAAAGCATGTTAGAGGGAGGAAGGTTTATGAAGAAAATCACTTCGGCACTAATTCTGAGAAAATTTACCAGTCAGATAAGCACTCTGAAGAACTAGTGAACAAATAACCTATTTGCGTAAATGTATTTACTGTGTAAGAACCAGTTTAGTATAGTGGGTAACCCATCAGACTAAAAACTGGGAGACCATGAGGCACAAAGTCTTGCCTGGGGCACAAAGCCTCGGGCAGTCATGTTCACTCAGCTCTAGGAAGGAGGCAATGGAAGACCACCTCTTAAAAAAACTTACAAAGGACACTGTAGGCCTCGCCAGACAGTCTCCAAGAATTGGACACAATTGAATGGAAGAAAAAAAATTATAAGGAAAAACATCAAAAAATAATGAATGCATAATAAGAAAAGGAAATTGAGACAAAACATTAGCAGAAAGGTTGTATGAGTATTTCATAAGAGTAGAGTGGTCCTAAAATCAAAATATAACACATTCCAAAACATAGGAGGATCTTTAATATTAAATGCAACCAACAATCCAATAAGTAGAAGAATTTAAAAAATGATCCAGATATGATTCTAATACATAAAAACAAGCTTCAAGAAAAAAATCTGATCCAGAATATAAAAATGATAATAAAGAGGCAGAGAATAAGTTGAATAAGAAATAAAGATGGAAAGCTATTGAAGTAATGTATTGTGCTTATCTGAATTGGCATCGTTTCTTCATTTTTTTTCAGTAAAAGAACTAAAGAAGAATTAAACAACTAAAGAAGATGATAATGATGAACAAAGTCAAAGCTTTTAAGAAAGTAGCTTGGTTAGATGCTTGTGGCTTACTAGAAGAGATAACGAAATGGTAAGTGTTATAGGAATAATTTTGATGTATAGGTAGTCCTTACTTAACTACTACCCTGTTTAGCGATCAAAGTTATGATGGCGGTCTTGTACTTAATGAGCATTTTGGTGTCCCTATGGTCACATCATTGAGACTCAAGGCATTTCTCAATCAGCATTTGCAATCAGTGCATGTGTCCCACAGTCATATGATCACCAGTTGTGAGCTTCGGTTGACTTTCAAAAAGAAAATCAGTGGAGAAGCTGGCAATGAAATCCAAGTTACAGTCTTGTCTCATTTAATGACCATAGGTTGATTTTCTTTTAACAACCACAGCAGAAGTGAGGTTGTAATTCCATCATGTGATGTGATGATTTGCTTAACATCACACTGTTAATGATAGAGTTGCCGCTCCCTGTTGTGGTCCTTATGAGAAATGCCACTGCTTCTGGTAAAGAATTAAAAAAAATATTTGTAGCTCAGGGTTGAAATGAGGGGTCCTTGGTGCTCTCTGAGCTTGCTTGTTTTCTTGCAGACTTTCCATTGCCCTAACTAGGTAACATCATCAGTGCTAGTAAGGAGTGCTGTTTGCTTTTAGTTTATATTCTGCTGACTTGCCTGTCTGTGTGGGTGGGAGTGGTGTTAGAGATGTTTTGGTTGGGTTGTTTACTGATGCATCTTTGGCAAGTTCTTGTTTGGGGTATTGCTTACTTGACTGTGGTGGGTCTGAAGTTAAGCTTGGAGTTAACTATGCTGATCTGGGTGCTGATTACTGGTGGAGATGTGCTGAACCAATTCACTGTAGGAGTAGTATCTCCCCTTCATTGGATGCGCTAGTCAGGTAATTTTTGGGAAGGTTTGAATTTCTGCCTTAAGCAGAAGATTAGATTATGTCGCCTAATAACATTTCTCATTTTTATTTTGGGATAATATATGATATCCAGAGTAGACTTGGGAAATATACACTGGAACATTGTACATTGGAACAATAATTTGTTCTGATAGCAAAACATTTTACTAGAGCAGTGATGGCTAACCTTTTTGCCATCGCGTACCAAAAGCGGGCAGAGCGCAGGGGGGTCGCGCACGCATGTGCCCACACCAGAGGTGGGTTCCTACCGGTTCTATAGAACCAGTAGTAACTTGGCAATGATGTCATGGAGCCGGTCCCGTTGGTGTCTCCGTGGGTGCCGCCATCTTGGAGTTTGCTTCTGCGCACGCACAGAATCTAGTTTTCTATTGCGTGCGTGCTTCCCACGCGTGTACGTAGCATGACCCTGAGCGAACCGGCAGCAAAAATATCCAGAACCCACCTCTGGCCCACGCCCATAATGCAATCCCCTCCCCTTGCACATGTGTGCGAAACCACCACCACCCCACGCTCCTCACCCCCGGACATGGGCGCAGGCCTCACTGAAGCCTCTGGACTTCGGATAGGGCCATTGGGCTGTTTTTCACCTTCCCTCTGGAAGGCCGAAAATTAGCTGGCCAGTGCGCTCATATGCACTGGAGCTGACACAGGGCAACACCTCGCATGCCCTAACATATGGCTCCACGTGCCGTGCTATAGGTTCGCAATCACGGTACTAGACACAGTTAATGGGCATTAATTATAATATCTATACCGTAGTAATTTGTTTTTATATGCTATACATATAAGAAAGAACTGCAAGTTTCCCATGCTAATGGGTACTTTAATGTTATATTTCTTTCTTAAATCTATTTCTTTACCAGATAGAATATTCTCAGTTTTTAAGTAATATGTTGAATGAAATGTTGCTACCTACTTTTGCTATTGCTATATGTATTCAACAAAAACAACAAAAGAATTTCCTTCTAGGAAACTTGCAGGACAAACCTCCTATAAAATGCATGGATGCTGAACATGGAAACAACAATGTGTCTTCCTCTGGAAGCTGGTTTCACATGGTGGCTTAGATTTTTCCATCTCTGTATCTAGCACCATTTGAAATCAGTGTTCTAGGAGCAAGAATTACAGCACTGGATGTAGAAAAGAAAGCAGCAACAAAGCTATCATTAAGCAAGAGCTGAAAGGTTAATTTAAAATGCAACAAAGGATGACTGTACATCACAGATAGAACTGGAACATGGAGAGAAGCACATGTCAATTATCTATTATATACAACACTCTTCTGCTACCTTGAAACAATTATGTAAAATACTGCTTTTATTGTGTTTAGCCCTAAGTGAATTGAAGCTATTCTAATAAGGCCAATCTTACATAACAATACTTTTTACTGAAAGAAAGACTCTGAATTGGGTTTGTTGGTGTAAAAGAAATTGTTTGGTTTTGTTATTAGCTTATTAGTAGAACATTTCAATATATTTACTTGGAAATAAATCAATTCACCTAACTTAATGAGATTTACTTATAAAGTATGTGTGCATATAAGCATACACTTAGTCTATCTTGAAGATGCCATCTCCCTCCCCCCCAAAAAAAAAAATCAAATGCATGTAATGGACACTGAGCATTTAGAAAAAATATCTCAGTACACATATTAAATTAGCAGATGAATAAAGTATTGTTATTTAATACAGGAACTTCAGGTTTTACAAATTGAATTAGTGTTTACATTTAATTGGTATTAAGTCACAAATTGCAAATAAAAATATTCAGTAATCAATGATATCTAATCATCTGTTCAGACTAGTTTTTCAAGATAAATACTAAAGAGCATTTGCTTAATGAAAATACCTATCAGATTGTTAGCATGTTCTGCATAAGCTATAGCACTTTAACAACCATTGTTGACTCCGGAAAACATCTCTTACACAGGCTGACCGATTTCTCTTGGTGTTCAGAGTCTTAGTTTTTGTCTAGCACCATTTGAAATCGGTTATGATGTAGGGGGAAAAGCAACTGCGGTGGAAGTGCTGGACATACTTTAAGATGATTTTGGCTAAAAAACTATTGAAGTGAGAGACCATGTATTGTGATAGAAATAATGCCTTTTCTGTTGCTTATACGTACAGAAAGAAACTTGTTCTCCATGGCGAATTTCACACTGACAAATACTTCTATAAAATTATAACTTAGGTTTCTTTAATGTTTTGCAATACTGTTGCACATTGATGGTAGTAATTTGTTTTTGTTGTGTAAAATTTAATATTTTTAGAAGTAAGCTGCACTAAATTGCTAATGTATGAAAAGTAATGATATACAATGGTAAATATGCTGCAAGGACAGACTTATAGGCAAAGCTCATAGAAGTGACCCCAACTGCTCCATAGAGGCAGCAAGGTGATTTTTCACATTCCAGCTTTCACATTTCTTCAGGAAGTTTTTAAGCTCAGTTAAGAATAAGGTAAAAGAAAAATGGAGATATTTAACTGCAGGCTGCTACTGCCACCATCTGGGGAAGGCGAGAGGGAGACTGAACAAGCAGTTGAAAGTTCCTAAACGTTTTTTTATTTTTTTTAAATTAACAAAGAACTCTGCAAATTCTGCAAATAGCAGAATTATCAGGTAGTAAAGTTACTAAATATGAATTTTGGGACTGGCTGAGGATCATTTTTCCCAAGGCTGAATTGCCCTTTGAAAAATTCCCCTACATCATTTTTATTTTATTTTATTATTTCTATAACCGCCCATCTTAGCAAGCAAACAACTCGGGTCTCTTAAGCATTGTGATGATTTTACTTTCTAATCACTATATTCTCTACCTTGGAAAGAGTGAGACACTGTTTTGTCTACCAGATTTGGCTGTATAAGGCATCTGAGGCAGTTTTATTTAAGATAAGAGAGACAAAGTAGTACTTGATGTGAAAAGAGGTTAAGAAAAAAATGGAGGAATGTTGAATGGATAATAAACATATAGAAAAAGAATTGTGTTTCTGTTCTCTCTGTCATTCAATAATATTTCATTAGGGATTGACACCAAACTAGCATATATCTAGACAGACAGAAGATGCCCATATATTTCTACTATACATCTTCAGCTAATATCATACAAACATTTTTAATTTAAATATTAATATTTGTTTTTATCACTATTGTAATTGTTTTATACATGTTATTGATACATTTGTTAAAATTGCCTTAAATTGTAATAGAAAACTGATGTACATACATTTAAAATATCTGGCTGTTTCTATTGCAAAACTTTGCTGTTCTAAAAAAAAATCCTTGTTCAACAGCATAAAGAAAAAAATTGTAGAAAATGTTAACAAAATATTTATTTGATATGAAAGTGTAATATAACACCAACAGTAGATGGCATTGATGTCTTATTTTTGTACAGTAGCTAATTTCTGTATTTGCCATCAGTGAATATACATTGATGTGTGATTGGAATTTCTCTCTAGAAAAATGAATTTGAACTGAGTTCAAGATGTTTCCTCAAGCACGTTGGAATTTCAAAAGCTCTTGAGTTCATTCTTAACTGATGCTACTCTATGCATGGAGCATCTTACTTTACCAACAAACAGCATAACAGGGGGGGGGGGGAAACCACAAATACAAAAGAAAAAAGTGATTCCACAATAGATTAGGAATATTTGAACGCTTACCAGAAAAAAAAACCCAGTTTTTTAATCATCTCTGAAAGCCATCAAGGCAATGGATAGCTCAATGTCCTTTTGGACTTCATAGCTAGGTCCTGTCACTTTGACTGAGCAAGTATCTTCTAGTTTCAGCTTCAGCTACAAACTTAAATAATAACAATTGTTATCTAGGAGCAGAAGGTCCAGAGATGATCTCCTTGGAAATGGATGCACCACAACCTCCTTCAATGCTGCTAGCAGCTTTCCCTCATGAAGGCACTAAAAATCTGAGGAATCCAGGTGGTCACTTCTCCATACACTCCTTGCGATAGCCAGGATTGGCATGAGACCAAACCACATGCAGCAAAAGCAGTCTAGACAGTACCTTTTTCACTCTCTTGATGTTTACAAACCTGAAAGAATCCCAAATGATATAGCAAACAGTGCCCTTTTCACCATGAGAAGCATCAAAACATTGGAAAATCCAGGTGAGTTTTTAAGTGAAGTGCTGTGCAAAAGACTAGAACCTATGAAATAGTATGTAACTGGGAGGGAAGGGAAATGGAGAGGGTGGGAGGAAGATTTTTGATTTCACAAAGAAGTTCAATGGGAAAGTTAATAGGAAGTCAGAAGTCATTACTCCTGCTCATTTTTTTGCCCACCCATGCTAATTCTATTTCCCTTTTTAGGTAAGGAAATATCTCTGGAACGTTGACCTAATGGGTCATGGGTTGTCCAGTGTTAAACTAAAAAGGGTGAGCATTGATGGAGCGCTGCTGATGGGAATGGCAAACCTCATAAAATGTTTCAGTGTACATGTTAAGTATTGATACTTGATATTATCTCAAATTGTGACTGCCATTCCTTATGAGCATTCTCAATCGATATTCTTTATTTCAGTAGCAAATAACTAGAATCTATTGTCAAACCTCATTTATTTTTCCGCCAAACTATTTAAATTTGTGGGCATTATATGGGAAAATCACACTCTGTTTTATTTCTGCATTTTAAGCTAAATGTGGATTCATATTTGGCTGAAGGAAAATCAGCACCAACTACTAAAAATATTTATGTATCAAAAAGAATTAGATAAAAAAATTCCATTGAAGATTATTATTGCTGAGGCATGTATAAGGAGAAAGTTATCAAATTCCCAATCATAATTATGAGAAGTGTCTTGAGGGCTAAGACAAAGATTTGAAAAAAATCAAATAGGTATTAGCTGGTCTTCCGTATGAATTAAGATACAAATTCCTAAGAGCTTCTGCTGAAAGGTTCATAGAATTGGACTGGAAGCATTTTAACTACTTATTCAGTATAAACAATTAATGTAAATATATAAAGTACTCACCATTCTTTTTGTAAAAACAATCTACAACACTCCACCAAACACGAGGCAAAAGCAACAGGATTCAAGCCAGATAACCTATTAAAGCCAAATAAATATATTTTCTTTTATTTAGTTATAATTTTCTCTAAAAGTAAAGATTAAAGTACAAACAGAAAACACCAAAATAAATGGAATAATATATTAGGAGGAAAAAAACAATAACAATATTTAACATTAAAATGCTATGAAAATGTACCTATCATAAGGTGCGTTATGTAATGCACTCTGTAGAATTCATTCCATAGAATCCAGAATAAAACCACCGTATTTTTCGGAGTATAAGACACACCTGAGTGTAAGATAGAGGGTCTTATACTCCAAAAATACGGTATCTCTTCAAAAATATGCATTTGATACTTTTTGTATGTTTCGTATGATACTGGTTGTAAGCACTCTAGAAAGATGTTAATTGTTCTGGTTGTTTGGGGCAGGAATATTTAAAATATGCCAGGAGAAATTATGAACATTTCATTGTGATCTTAAATACCTTTCGGAGTATAATTTCCTCCCCTAAAAGAGGCTGATAATTTGAGTGCGTCTTATACTCTTGAGTGTAGCTTTTTTTTCAGACCTAACAAGGCGAGTGAAGAGTGAAGCGATTTTTGCAGGCTTTTTTCATTGCTACTCCCTCCTTTCCCCCCCCCCCAGACCTAATCAGGGGCTAATGATCTTCAGGGCTTTGCATGCTTTGTTCATTGCTTCTCTCTATCAGCTGTGATTTAGAAGCTTTTTTTCAGTCCTAACCAGGGGATAAAATAATGTGCTGAAGCTGACCAGTCTAAGGACGCTAGCCAGATGAGTCCCCTAATTTCCTCCCCAAAAACTAAGGTGCGCCTTGTATTCCAAAAAATACTATCTATGTCCAGGTAGGTTTTTGAGATATATTATGGAAGTGATTTCATAATGAATATAGCCCTGGGATTTCTTGGTCATCTCCCATTCAAGTATTAAACAAATCTCACTCTGCATAGCTTATTTCAAGATCAGTTAATGATAATCCTCTGCAGCCACCTGCTGTGACCAATCTCCCATTAGCTTCTACAAAGCTTTAAAGGAATGAACCTGCTTCTATAATGCTTTGTGTGATGCATCCCTTCAAAGCTGTGTCTTAAAGAACAAAAGAGATGTTTTACTTCATAGGGTTCTGATGACCTTCAATGCAGTAGCCAAAAGAGGAAAAGTCAGAGCATTTACTCTGCAGTAAGAAATAACCCCTCAAGGTAAATAAGCGACAAACATCTTTATCCCTTCTGAAAAATTACTTGAAATTAATAACATTACTGTGAGATACTGCTACAGCTGTCAGTTCACCAGCCCTTGCCATGGCTTAACCATACCATTTTGTTAGTAAATGTTAATAAATGTTGGGTTTTTCCCCAGCTGCAGTACACTTCCATGTAATTGTCTCCATTCCATCTCACTAATAGTTGTTAGTGTTTGATCTAGCCCAGGGGTGTCAAATTTGTGACGACCCGTCGTTATGTGGCGTATTGCAACTTTGACCCCTTCACTAAAATGGGAGTGGGCATGGTGATGGCGAACCTATGGCACGCGTGTCACAGGTGGCACGTGGAGCCATTTCGGAGGGCATGCGAGGCCTCCGGAGGGTAAAAACGACCCATTACTTGTGGTAATGTATGGGTAATTTGCAGGACCTTTTAAGATTTGTCACTTGAGCACCTACATTGTCTATTAAAATCAACATTTGAATTAATGGACTAGTGTAACTAGTGTAACAAAACTTATGTTAAAATAAGTTAATATTTAAATATGGAATTATGTACAGTACACTAAGACTTCTTCAAACGGGCCCAGAGATATTACCGTACCATCTTGTTCAAGAGGTGATATTCAGCAGGTTCTGACTAGTTCTGGAGAACCGGTAGCGGAAATTTTGAATAGTTTGGAGAACCAGTAAATACCACCTCTGACTGCCCCCTCCCTGCAATCTATTTTCTACCTCCCGAATCCCAGCTGAACAGGAAGAAATGGTGATTTTGCAGTAACCTTCCCCTGGAGTGGGGAGAGAATGTAGATTTTACAGTATACTTCCTCTGCCATGGCCACCAAGCCACACCCACCAAGCCATCATGTCACAACCACCAAGCCATGCCACAGAACCTGTAGTAAAAAAATTGAATTCCACCACTGCCTTGTTCCCTTGATTTTTGAGGGGAGGAGGGGCAACTTTTGTTGTTATTTTGTATTATGTTATTGTTTGGTGTGTTTTTATCTATGGGCTGACCAGATATTGGAAGCCAATTGGTTTAAAAAATAAAGATTATCCTAATATCTTCTTTTTTCTACATGCTCTTCTATATTCACAGTAAAATGGGAACTTGAAAATTCAGCTCAGCTATTTGTCATTACCTGTTCTTATTACTGTTTATATTACCCTCTCTAGAGTTGCCTTATTCTAGACTCAGACTTCAACAGATTGCAATGAAGCCACGTACCATTAAATAAATTTAGAGTTTGAATCGATTACAGCCTTACTGGATTCTGACCACCTTTTAAGGACAGATTAGAGGTTATTGTATTTAGATAAAGTGTTTTTCTCTGTATTAAAATGTGGTTGCTACTCTAAAGTGATCTGTGGTCAAATTCCCTTCCAAGGTTTATGCTGAGTATAAGCATTTAATTATTTTCACGTTGTTTTTTTTCTTGGAACTTAAAAAAAAATCCATATAGACATAGATCTTTCATAGCTTTTCAATGCCTTCAAAATGCATCTGCTTTTATTTTAGCACCATGTAGCAGTTTTATAATCAACCACAAGTAGTTTGTTTTATCTTGTCCTGTAACTTAAGATTGTATGGGGAAGCAATTAAAAACAGTGATTATCCAACATAGAAAAATGCGATAGAGAAAAGCAGACAGCACACTTGGGGGGGGGGGCTATGTTATACTGATCTATGATTACAATTTTTGATTCAGTAGACAATATTTTAAGGTAGAAAAACAGAAGCAATCTCAAAAACCAGTTGAGATTATCATCAAATGAAATATGAATATAGAGACAAAATAAATTACAGTGGCATTTAACATGCAGGGTTTAAAAATACAAGTACCATCTATTGGAGGTAAGGAATTATATATTTCCAATAAGACATACAGAGTACTTAGATACAGAGAACTCTCCCTAAATTACGTTGCAAAAATTCTGACACTGGAATGAAAACCCTACCAGTGCTAATGGAAAACAATAACATTGCAAGGGGAAAAAATCAAAAACCCTCAAATCAGGTTTGATTATACTGACTTAGTAATGCAATTTTCTCAGTAACTGGATTATGTGATTTGCTACTGCCTTATTTAGAGATGTTTTCAACTTCCAAGCCTATTTTCTTATCTTCGTATTTGCTGGTAGAATTCCATCAAGGAAGGATGAACCAGACAGAATCCCTGCATCACTTCCAAGCCTAGCCAAGGCCTGCCAAGTATGGCAACCTGATCACCCATGCTGCAATTAAACATACTAATTTTAGAAAAAGAGAGAAATAAATTGATTTCTGTTCTCATACCTACCATGTTATAAAAGTGATATGTCCCTGCCAATTGGTAGTATTTGCCATTTATAGTAAATATGCACATTAAAATGCAAAAAATATATAGTTGAGTTACAATCATAAACAGAGTTTAATAAAAAAATCTGCTCATTGCTCCCTGACATTTTGAGCATCAATTTATGTTTCAATGGGATAATAGCTACTAGTTTGAGACCTTATCTTAAAGTCCCTTAGACTGTACCATGTTACATCCAAAACCATTGAGCCATTTATGTGTCAGCACTCAAAGTTGTATAATTTCAACAGGCTGCAGACACTTAAAAAACTTTCCATACATTTAAAATCACAATGACTATGTTAGCTATTTCCTATATATAAAGACTTGAGTGTCACAAAAGAATCCTTAACCCAGACAAATTACAGCTCCTGTACTTCATGTATGCTATATTTGGCTGAATTAAGTTTACCAAGACAGTATTCTGTAGAATATCTATTGCAGATGACATAAATGTATGAATCTCAGCAATAGCAAATATGTTGAAAGGTGAAATGCTAACATATCTTGTTTCCACTTGATCGTTGACTGCTTGGGAAATTTTTTTTACAATCCATATTTATTAAGTTGTCGAACGATATGTTATAGATTGTAGGGCAATTTTCCCCAGTTGCTATTTCCTGATGTTTTGGAAAAGTAGGTTCCAGAAGGTCCATTCACTAAGGCCAACACATTTGAAGAGTACCAGATTAGAAAAGATGGACTCTAGAGCAGTGTTTCTCAACTATAGAAACTTTACGATGTGTGAACCCAGCATGATGGCTGGGGAATTTTGAAAGTTGCCAAGGCAAAAGAACATTGATCTAAGGGAGAAGAGAGGTTACCTCCACTGCTTCTCCTATGCCCTACAACGTCCCTACTCCTTTTCTATGTTCTTCCACTGAGTCCCTTCTCAAGTAGCTTCATGAAAATCAGAGTTTGGGAGAGGTTTTCTTCCTCTCTCCATGTACAGGAATACCTTATGAGACAAATTCTATTCACAGAATGTCTAGATTAAATCCTACATATTTATGCATTTCCTTGCCTGAGGAACAGCTATCTGGAAAATAAAGATTTGTGTTATGCAGATTAATATGCTTATCTTTTATGCTTATAAAAGCTATGTGTAACTCTTTTTTTTTGCTCCTGTTTTTTGATGATTTTTGTTCAAAATTGTTGGTAATTGTTGGTGATTCCAGTTCAAAACGGATATTTTTGTTGTTACTGCTACTATTAACAATCAGCAGCAATAACCCTAACCCTAATTATCCCTTGGTTAAAAATTAAAACTTCATTTTCTGCAGTGGTCATGTTGAGTAAGATGATTCATGATTCATATTTCTCAAGGAATATTGAAGTAACTGGCAATCAGTAACTGGTTTTTTTCTTCCATTGTATTTAGTAATAGCAATAGCACTTACACTTATATACCACTCCACTCCAAAGTGCTGTACAGCACTCTCTGGGCAGTTTACAATGTCAGCATATTGCTCCCAACAATCTGGGTCCTTATTTTACTGACCTTAGAAGGATGGAAAGTTGAGTCAATTTTGAACCCCATCAGGATTGAACTCCTACCTGTGGGCAGCATTAGCCTGCAATACTACATTCTAACCACTGAACCAATAGGTTTGCTTATCTTTTAGCTTTTTTTCATTGATTGATTTATTATATGTCATCAAATTGGCACACAGATTTTTTCCAGGAGGATGTTTCTTCAATCTGCTCCTTCATGTTGTCCTGCAGTATGCCCATCATAGCTACAATTGAGTTCATTCATCTTGCTGCTGGCTACCTCTTCTTCTCTTTCCTTCCATCTTTCCCATCCCAGCATTATAGATTTTTTTCAAAGAGCTGGGTCTTTGCATATTGTGTCCAAAATATAATTTGAGTCCGATCCTTTATGCTTTGATACTTTTTTTTCATCAGATCAATTATGCCTATGTAGACAACTTCTAGCACCAGCTAGAACTTCTAATTAGAGTCTAGTTGTTCTTGAAAAAAGCAGTCCATGATAACATGCACCTTTCAAATTAACCTAAAAAGAAAGAAAATGGCTGCAATTTGTTCCTAAACACTGGGAGGGGCAAGAAAATGTTCAGTTCATTTTCCAGGCTTAAGAGTAAAACCAGAAAACTTTAACACTCTACAATCGTGATGGCGAACATATGGCACATGTGCCACAGGTGACACGTGGAGCTATATCTGCCGGCATGGGAGCCATTGCCATAGATCAGCTCCAGTATGCATGCACGCGCTGGCCAGCTGATTTTTGGATGGCCACACCCCCTCCCCTCCCAGGAGTCTCCAAGTGGCCCATTTTGAGGTAAGTAAAGGAGGCTCTGGGAGGGCATTTCTGTCCTCCAGACAGCCTCTGGGGGTGGGGGAGACTGTTTTCGACCTCCCCAGGTTCCTAGAAAGCCTCTGGAGGCTTGGGAGAGCGAAAAACCCACTGTGTCATCACGTGCCAAAAGCAGGGGGCACGTGCACATGTGGGGGGTAGGATGCATTGCATTATGAGTGTGTGCATGCGCACGCGTGACCCTCCCCAGCCCCCCTCCCCCCCACTTTTGGCACACGATGGCAAAAAGGTTAGCCATCAATGCTCTACAGAAGAGGATTGGAATATTGGATCCTCGCCTGAGTAAGCTTTGACACCCTAAAGAGGAGGAAGGTTAGTAGTAATAAATAAAAACAATGCCTACAGCATTTCTTTCGAATTTCAACAAGTTCCTGGGTGTGTATGAAAAATGTGTGGTTTCTGAATTATAAATACTACCACCAAAAACATGTACGAAAGCTAATGGTGCATCTACAGAATACCAAACTATTAGTAAGAGTACTTTGAAGTTCTGGCTCAATATTTGTGTACTCAAAGGCATGACAGCTGCTAAAACAAAAAAAATGATTCACAATGTAAAGAACAAAATATGTATATTAAATCAGCTCTTCACCCAAATTAGGTGTTAATTTTATGAGCAGGCTGTTTCAGATATCCACAACAATAACAAAAGTAACATTTCTCACAGTAACAGGTATGTGATCATTTAAAAATGCACTTTTGATGATTAACATCCCCAAACTCAGTGTTTAGTTCCATCTGTTCCACCTGAAAAGGAAATACATGTCCACCTGGGAATAGCAGACAGCATGTGCAAATTCTCTTGAAAAATTATGAAACTGCCCCTAATATTAATGTTTACATATTCCTAATCCATTCAACAAGTATACAGCCAATATACAGCCTACTACAAGGATTTCAATGGCTATTTCAGAACATTCATTGAACTCTATAAACAAATAAATAAGTAAGTAAGTAAAGCATTAAGGAATTATGACCAACTACAACATTCAAGTTTTATATTGTTTACAAATACTCAGGTATTGCAAGATGGATAGAGATTTGTTCTTTTTGAATAGAATCTAATACACTACTATTGGTAACACTCAGTTTCAGGAAGTCTTCGAGGATATGGATGATCTGACAGGCTTAGGTCTGTCAAAAAGGAGAATAAATAATTTCACAAAAAGCAACATAATATGTGTGTAACAACCTAAAAGAAGGATGTCTAAGAGAGGATGATGATTAAGTGCAGATTAAGTCAGATAAATTATATTTTCTTGAAACTCAAGTGAAAAGTTACCAATGAATTAAACCTCATAGAAATGGTTTGGGATTTAATTTGCTATTCCATTCTTTGTTCAAGAATAGCTTCTTGAACAAGAAGCCCCACCCCCATCCATTTTATTGCGCTATAACACCAGGTGGTTTACAAATAGCAAAAACATAAAACTACTGCAAAAATTTCCAACATCCCCAAATATTACACTTCTCTCACAACACTGAACTTTAATGGACTCTACTCTCGTTCTACACAAAAACTGGGAAGAGCCAGACCTTCAAGGGTCTCCAGATTACCATTTTTCAGAAATGGGATAGGTTGCCTAAAGCACACCTGCCTATCCAAGTTGATATAATAGGCAGAAACTCTTATCAAGAGACTGTTTAATTATCTTCTCACCTTTTTTTGCATCATAATGATTTTTTTAGGTAGGTTACATCAGACATCCATTCTGTCACTGTCATTTTGGGTAGAATGAGAATTTTAATTTAGACCATCCTGCAACTAATCTAAGCATTGGTCCTTCTCTACAACTCTGTGGCCTCTCCAGTCTCCTGTTCAACTGTAGTGACAATGATATATCATCATCATCATTATTATTTTAGCCATTGTCTGTCCTCTTCTGCATGTTTCCAACCAACCAAGTCCTGAGCTTCCTTTTACCGACTGGGACCGCAATACTTGCTAATGTCATCGAGCCATCTTGGTAAAACGTGTCTCTGAAAGAGGACAAATTGGTTCTTTCGTGGACACTTTTTTATCAACTGAGATCCATTCTATGATTGCCTTGGTCCACCTGCCATCAGCTTTTCTTGCTATGTGACCAGCCCATTTCCACTTCAATTCTTTTATTCTCTTGATTATATCGTTTACCTTTGTTTGTTCTTTAATCCACGTGCAGGTCTTTCTATCTTGTCTTGTAATGCCTAGCATGTATCTTTCCATGGCTCTTTGCACCACTGCCACTATGCCTCTGAAGAGAAATGTTTTCAATCAGTGTGTGCTATCTGCTCTAACCTATGCCAGTGAAACATGGACACTAACCTAACAATGATACCTATAGACAGAGGTGGGTTCTGAATCTTCTTACTGTCGGTTTGCTCAGGGTTGTGCCTCGAGCGTGCATGCGCGCGGCAGTCAAAAACTAGCTTCTACGCATGTGCAGAAGCAAAATCCAAGATGGCGGTGCCCACCGAGACTCCAACAGAACTGGCTCTATGACATCATCACGGAGTTACTATCGGTTCTATAGAACCGGATAGAACCGGTAGAAACTCACCTCTGCCTATAGATGGCATTAAAAAGAGACTGAATGGATTCAAAAAGATCAAGCAATCAAACCTAACAGTTTATCATTTCCTGAATCATTTCCTTAAATACTATCTATTAGGGAACAACACTGGAAGAAGATTATTGTCTTTCTGTCTGTTACTGTGAAAGAATGATGGCCTGAACAGGATTGAATATTTTATGCTGAATCAGGAAAATAAAACCATCCCCAAGTTTGTTTGGCAGATGGACCAGATCTCCCCTCTTCATAGAAGTGATGGGATCACCATATAGAGTGGTATAACTATATGGTACATAATTTTTACCGCTCCCCATATCCTTTGAATAAGCTATTCACACACACACATTGATATAATTATTATGAAGTAATTCCATTCCAAAATAAATCTGGAAGTGGAACAGCATGATATGTCATTAGGATGTCAATAATCAGTTCAGCTTTTCTATGGTTTTAAAGGAGGGGGTGTGTGAGACATATTTGTGAAGAGGATAATTTCCTACAAAGTTCTTTACAAAAGCAAAATGAAAACAAGATCCCTGCCTTTCTTGAGCCTCTGAGAATCTGGAGCCTCCAATGTTCTATTAATACGACTAGCATACCTGATCATAAACCAGGCTGGTTTGTTTGATGAAAATGGGAATCCAACAGGTTCTCTTCAGCTCTTGCTCTGTTATTAGAACACTGATCATATGCAGTCCATGCACAGTTAATTTAACAAATCAAACAGCTGCTTGAATTATCAATTTGCAGAATGCAGCTGGAGCTTCAGCTGGTTCCAGGATGACAAGGAGTCTAAACATCATGTATCACAAAAGACAGGTGAGATGTTTACAGCAGTTCTGGTCAAAAGAAATGAGTGTCTGTTCCAAGATCCTGTATGTAATTAGCTGCCAGAAAGCTAAAGAACATTAGCAGTGAACAAACACCTCCAAGGATATATAGAATTGCCAGAAAATTCTGTTAGAAAATTCAGACAGCAGCAGATTGTCTTGTTTGTTTGTAGTTAGTTTGGAAAGCTGGCGTACAACTTGCCTTCCCAGGTGTGACCTTTTTAAAAGATATATCTTGCAAAATGCATCCAAGTGGATCGTTGCAACTTGGTGAAGTATTTAGTCAGAGGTTTCCTGAATTTTATATAGCTTTTTTTTTGCAATTCAAGATATGGATAAACAGAAGCTTCATTTTTTATTATTTAAGTCCAGTTGTCATGATTTCTTGCTATAACTTGGCTGGCAATTGAGAAACAGATTGATTCATTTTCTGCAATACAATAAGAACCAGAAAGACAAGGAACCTTCCCCACCCCCACCCCCAATATTCCTTAGCTTTTCTCTAGCAATATACACTATGGGCCTTGAAAGCAAGGGTTATCCACATGCAAGTGGTTAAAAAGGTTAAAATGGCAGTGCAAAGACCATGCACACAACAAATGTAAGCAAGGATCAGGGACAATGATTGAATAGCTTTGGTCACCATTTCTTCTTTTGGGATCTCCTTGTGGATCATTTTGGAGCAGAGAAATTCAAGGTCAGATTAAGACTAGTATAGGTTCACTCTATGTGGGGCAATAAGTAGGTCCTTTTCTCTTGGGTCAAGGCCAGTCTCCATCCTTAGAATGCAGGGTTTTGTACCAGAGAATCTTTGCATGTGTGCAAAGACTTCTAGGTGAGCAAGAACCCCAGCAGTGCTCATTCCAGCCCAATATAAGTGGGCCTTGAGGAACAAGGAAGTGCTGTTACCAAGACAAGAGTCAGATTTAGGAAACCAGAGTCTAGGGCACAACTGTAAACTGAGAGAACATCTCCGACAAGACCCTTCCTTGTTCTCATGAAGATATAGAGAGGCAAGGGAGAAACGCATACAGGCTTGCAAGATTGCATTGCCATACATTTATAATAAAAGTATAGGCCTACATGAATTTGATTTCCTAGCCTGATCTACCTTAGAGATCTTACAAGGCAATCTTAATTCATATTAATAGGCTTCCTACTATAGACAAGTGTGTTTTATCCATGGATAAGCTGCTCTTTAATGAGAACCCGGAAAGAGCATAAAATAACAGTGTTGGAAGGTCTTCTAGTCCAACCTCCTGCTCAAACAGGAGACCCTATACCATTTCATACAAGTGGCTGTCTAGTAACTTCTTAAAACCTCCAGCAAGGCAGCACCCACAACTTCTGAAGGCAAGCTGATTAATTGTTTTCACTATTAGGAAAATTCTCCTTAGTTCTGGGTTGCTTTTCTCCTTGGTTAGGTCTTGTCTTATGGTGCTTTGAAATATAGGTCAACTCCCCTCATCTACCTATGTTGTAGTCCCTCAAATATTGGAGCACTACTATCATGTCTCTCCTAGACCTTCTGAAATATGTAAGAGGCTGAAAGATAGAGTGTAGCTTTCTGGGTACATTTATAAACTTTTGTACATATGTCCAATATTTTCTATATTCCTAACAACAATGCTACCCCTGACATGGGAATGTGTTTTTTTGCATTTTTAGAATGAAAAGTTGATATCGGGGTTTATACGAGATTCTTTTGTCTCCTGTGCTCTTAATTTTTGTACTCAAACATTTGCTCAGCATGACTGAAAATGTAATCAGTGTGAACTGAATGTGGTTCAGCACTGTTTATCTGCTTTTTGCAGTCTAAGTCTATGTATGTTTGCCCAAAAGTCAGCCTGATTAAATGAAATGAAAATTACTGCTGGTAACTGAGATGGTGGCCCAAGAGACATCTTGAGGTCAGAGATTTGTGTACAATGCACTTCTATAATTTACATATGAAACTGAGCGTGAGCTGTAGATGTGGGTGCCCAGGTACTAAATGTTTTATAATTTGATTAGGAAGTATTCATTTCCTGGTCTCAGGACTTGCACAATTTAATGCTCTAGAAATCAGCTGCAAATAAATGACAAGCCTCATGTTGACTTTTCCTTAGAAGTGTGATATAGAGATTGATGCCATACTATGTTATTGCCTGCTGGTTATCATGACTTTCAAACTAACTTTTGGTGGTGTTAGTATTCTTTCAGATAGGCAGGAGGCAGGGCAGTGTGATGGGAGGGAAGAAGCAGCTGGGATTAACTTTTGGTTGTAGGCGTCCTTTTGCTCACAACAGATGGAGGCCAACTCAACATTAGAATAAAACCAATCCCAAAGGACTTGTTAAATAAATTGATCCCAAACTTTGAAGCTGTAAAATAATAAGACGATTAAGAGCTATCCAAAGCCACTTGATAATGTGATGTTGATTGGATAGAATTGGCTTCCATTACTGAACTGGGAAGGGACTGGTTTCTGGCTGGAGAAAAGATGTCGAAAATAAATAATATTTCTCTGGTTTATATGAAGCAGTTACTTTTATATGTAGTCTTTTAATCTCAATGTCTTCCAGATACTTTTGGCATTAAGCAAAGACTGAACCATACTCCTTTAAAAGTTTTGCAAGGCAGACATTTGATTCCTTCCAGCTGTATTTTTAAGCCTAAGCTAGAAAGAAGAAACTAAAAACAGAGGTGGAGGATGTAAGAGAGGGTGAGAAATAGTTCTTAGAAGGCATATCAGTGTTTGTCTAATCTTGAATTTTAAAAAAATGAGCTGGACTAGCATTAAGGAAGTTTTATTCCTCCATGATGTTTGAATCAAAGAAGGCTGTGGAAGTGCTAGACAAATGCTTGACTCTGGCATTTGGACTTGGTAAATTCTAACAAACTCTTGTTGAAGAGTTTGATGAGGACATTAGGGTAGGTGGCCCTCAAATCTAATAAATAGATATGCAATTTGATTTGTTCAAGGTTATATTGCCATCAAAGATATCCACACAGGGAATTCTAATAAATCCAGTTTTATCAAAGGAGGCTCAATACCAGATTACACTGATACATCATTTGTGTTCTTTCCTGGATATACTCTAATAACCTTTTGGATATGCTTTAATAATTTCCCATTTGAACTTAATACAGTGGATTTTACATGCCACCGTCCTTGCTAAAACTTCAAGCTTCAGTTGGTGCAGAAAGGGGTAACCAAAATTTCAAATTTTATAATCAACTCTATAGCGATCTTGAAATAGTTTTACTGACTTTTAGTATACTAATGGGACCAATTAATTTAAAACATCCGTAATCCAAATTCTGGAAGGAGTATCTCATTGCATGCTATCACACTAGCTTTAAGAATTGATATTGAGGGCCTTCTTTTAATGCCTCCTTTTCTAGAGATGCATTATGCAGTGAACACTAGAAATGATTCTTCTAATAGTAGGATCTTGCTATAGAATGTTTTCCCCAATGTTCTGCTTTCATTGTAAATCTTTTTAATGCTAGGCAAAAGCATGCCTATTCATCTAGGTTCTAGGCCTCCTAATTCATTTTAAATTGTTTGTAATTACAGTTTTAAATATTTTTCCAATTCTTCTTGATACATTATTATAGGTTGCACAGCATGGTGAAGGATTCATATGTATATATATATATAAACATGCTTTTTAAAAAGAAGCTAGGATTGTGATGTACAATTCTTTAGTAGGGTTGTGTCTCAACATCATTTATGCTGCCATGGCAATAATGGGTAGCTAGATATTTTCAGCCAAAGTTTCTACCCAAAACATTTGACATAAAGGTTCCTGAATAACTCTGCACAAATATAGCAGCACTAGCTCTGCTTCCTTTCACAACATGGTAATTAGCATTCTTGTCTTGTCTCTTAAGCCCCACCATCAACAGATGCATTTGACTTGAATTTCAATAAGTGGTGTCTTAATGTGAAAGCTAAAGGAGATGCTCATCAAATTGTAAAGAGCACAAAACTGCGAGGAGGCTTTAATATACTAAGAATTAGGCATGAGTCAGTGCAACTGAAGAAACTAATGCAATCCAACAAAAGTACCAGGCTTATAAAATTAAATTATGCAGTTCAGTTCTGTTTAACCAGTCCTCATGTGGGGTCATCTGTCTTATTTCTGGATGCACTTTTAAGAAGATTTGGTAAACATAAGCTTGAGGAAGACAGGGGTGGTGAGGAATCTGGAGATTAAATCTTATAATGAAACTTAAGGAATTGTGTTAGTGTAAACTGAAAAAGAAACAAAAGTGATGATATAATAAAATTCAAACATAGGTTCTACCAAATAAATGATGGAACAAACACATTTTCTGTTGTACAACTCAGGAAGCTCAAACTGCCCAAGGAGCTGCTGATACAATTGTACAGAGGAATTATTGAGTCTGTTATCTGCACCTCCATAACTATCTGGCTTGGTTCCGCAACCCAACAAGACAGACACAGACTTCAGAGTATAATCAGAACTGCAGAAAAAATAATTACTGCCAATCTGCCTTCCATTGAGGACCTGTACACTGCATGAGTCAAAAAGAGGGCCATGAAAATATTTACTGACCCCTTGCATCCTGGACATAAATTGTTTCAACTCCTACCCTCAAAATGATGCTATAGAGCACTGCAAACCAAGACAACTAGACACAAGAACAGTTTTTTCCCGAACGCCATCACTCTGCTAAAC
>JANHFT010003206.1:120636-131547 GCA_032467955.1 Pseudoxenodon macrops | reverse complement strand
GGTGATAGGAACGGTGAGAAGACTAATAGTACCAGTAATGCAGTCTTCGTAAATAGTTTGACAGTGGTGAGGGAATTATTTGTTTAGCAGAGTGATGGCATTAGGGAAAAATCTTCCCAATGGAGTTGAATTTCAATTCTATTCTAAGTCTGAAAAAAGAATAGACAAAATCTACACAAATGATGTTTCTAAGAGGGACATTCAAATCTTTGTAACAAAACAGATATTACAATTTTATTTCTACAGCATTGCTGGAATCCTAAACTTTATGTCATAACATGAAACATCAACATGATTATTATCATCATCATCCTTTCAGTCATTATTGACATGCAAAGGTTTTGTTATCGATTGTGTGGTGATAGAACAAGCTGTAATCGATAACGAAACCTTTATGCTACTTATATATGAACAAATATAAATACGCCTAATTAAAGGTATTTTTAAGTTTCTGGTTTTTAAATTAATTGGAATGTTGTTCTGGGCCAACCTGGAATGCATTTATAAAGTTTTGCTGTTCCACCTTACAGACATTTGCCAATCTGCTGGCTGCCTTGACATCCATGCATTAAAGTGGAATTTAACAGATTAACTTGTATTTGACCTACTTCAGGTCTCTTGATAATGAGGGATGCAGGAGCACAGAATTAATCTCTCTCAATTTGTGGTCCTCAGGGGTGCTGCTAAATTTTGGAGAGTTTGCATTTTCAAAGTCTCCCATGGTGCTGAAGAGTTTCTGGAACTCAATGGAACCGACTTAATCTCAGTAAATGAAGGGAAGAATAATTGTATCTCTTCGATTAATTACATAATGAAGTTCTGGGTATTTAATCATAGTAAATAAATGGTGACTTCAAATTTTTTTTGACTATGAATTGAAAGGAGTAAATTACATATTGAAAGAAAAAAACTGTATCAAACTAATAAAAGGGTTTCATGAATATAGAGAGAACCATGGGTTTTCCGTTGCATTTTTAAAAGTTAAAGTTAAACTAAATTATCTATCTAGGCTTTCAGTTATCTAATGTTCAGCCTCATTATATTAATTCACATAATAATTTAACATTTGTATGAAAAAATCAGGAGGGGAGATTTTTAGTGACTGTTATTTAGATTGACGTTAAGTTCAGTTGGCTTGGCATAATGTATAGTACTAACATCTTCATGCATTTAGGAGTTTTGCAAATTTATATACTAACAAAACTGGGACTTTACCACATTCGTCCTTCTTCGTCTAAGGTTAAAAGAACTTTTCCTATTTCAATTCATTTAAATACCACTGTTGTTTTTAAAGACCATCTTTCAATTAAAACCTGATTTTGTAAATGAACCATCAGTTACATGTCAGTTATTGTTTAAAGCTAATTAGAAAATGGCAATTAATCATGGAAATAGACATATTAGGCATTATTGATTGCATGTAGAATCCTCTGTTAGTTAGACATATGGACAGGCTAATAGATTGTGCTCAGATAAACTGTTAATAAGGCATGATCAATGGAGTTTTCACAATTCTCACATAAATTCAGACAAGCCTCTCTGAATATTTAGTAGAAGTTAATGTACATTCTGACCATGTTTCCTATCCTAGTCAGTCTATAATAAATGATATTAATACATTTCTGAAACCAATGTCTAAGAACGTAGAATATTTTAATAATATATAAAAATGCATAGCAATTTTATTTTTGTATACCCAGTTTTGCAATGGAGTACCATGTATATTTATACATTTACCCTGAAGTCTTGTTATGAAACTAAGACAAATTTTAAATAAAGCAAACTGAGTTAATTAACGTTTGAGGTTTTGTTTTTCCTGGGAAGTCGTATTTACATTTATGTACTCATAATTCTACTAATAGATTAGTTTAAGAATGAATCAGATATAACCATTTCATATTTATAAATTAAGGTTACAATTTAATATATTCTTACCATGCAGCCTAATTACTTAGTAGGGTTTGTTTCTTAGGAAATACATGAAGGGTTGTGCTTTACAGTGATTTATGTTTTATATTATGAAGCAAACATATATGGTTGCTTCCAGGGAAAGAACCAGGGTTGGCTGGTTCCTATTTGAGTTAGGGGGGAAAGAAACTTCAATAAAACCTGGAGTTTTGGATAACTAGTGTTAATCAAACATAAAGATGCTAATATATGCTAGCTGCATACTTACGTTAGACAGACTTTTCTTTGAAATTGTAGAATGTGCTGCAAAATAATGAACAAAAAAAGAAATAAATGAATTCATCCACATTTTGCCTCAGCAGATTGTTCATTGCATAGTCCTAAAACCTTTGAAACTTTTTGGGGGGTGGGGGAGAGAGGAAGATAATATTTTGGGATTCTTTGTTATGCATTTTTTAAAAGTGAAAAGTCTAGGTAGGCTATGCAGAAGAATTTGAGCCGACAGCAATACTTATGGCACATTCTTGTGATGATAATGACAATGACAACAACAACAAAAACTTATTCAACATACTATTGGCCTTTAGAGAAATCTCTGTCGCATGAGCAGATCCTACTGTGTACAGTGTGGTTGTGTGCTTGTGTATAATGTCTGTCTCTCGGTCTATGTTTTGTAGGGAAAGTCACATAACATGCTGCAGTTCTTCCAATACTTTCCATGTTTTCAGCGAGAGTTGAATTCACTCTTCCAGCCGCTGCCAACATTGTCAGCCTTGATCTATCAGAAAGGATTTTTCCCCCCTGGCCCAAAACTTTGAAGCTCCTTTCTAACAACCCCAACAAACTAATTGTTGTCTTCTGTTTCTGAGAACTCTCTGAAGTCCCAGAGAGTTAGTGTCTTCTCAAGAGCACAAGAAAGGGAACTCACAAAATCAATTTATCAGGCTATTACGCATTGTCATCAGCCAAAACAAACCCTTACTAAAGACAGGGAGGGAAAAGAAAAAAAAGAAGAAACAGGTCTCTGAGAAAAGGTTACAGAACATCCATCTTCTGGTCTCTTCTGATTGTTTCCTTTCTTTGGCCATTTTCATACCCGTCCCCTTCTTCTAAAAGACACTTTATGACAAGCATTGTAACTTCTTCAAACCAGGGGGAGACACTTCTTCTTTCGGGCACACAGAAACTTTGCAAGGCCTGAGTGACAGAAGAAAGGGGGGGCCATTGCCACTGTGGACATTTGGCAATAAATCATTCCCTCAACCCCCCCCTACCCCAAGCATCGGGTAGCTGGATTCGTCCCCACTTCCTGTGTGGCTATCAGTGCCGAGAAGAGAAGGGACAGAACTGCCATTGTTCCTTGCTGTGATTCCTAAATTCTCAGCACCGGGCTTCAAAGTTAAGTAAAGATATATTTACTCACTCACTCACACACACACACACACAACAAAAAGAGCTAATGGTGGATCACAAAATAATCAAAATAAATGTTAAATGGTTGTTTGGTGAATGGTGGATCATAAAATAAGCAATTTCTCTGATTGAGAAATTGTCACTTAATTATGACTTAAGTACTGCTGGAGTTAGAATGTATTTCTTTCTTTTTTTAATGTATAAAATTGACTTGTTTGTTTTTTACACTATATACCTGTTGACCTGGAGGATTACTATTTTTTTTTAACTTTAACCATAATTATGTGTAAGCTCTGTGTGACAGTTAAAAGGGCTTCCTGAAGATGAACAGTGTTAAAATGTGGAATCTATCAAAGACAAATGTTTGTTAAATTGCTTATTACGTTTCTGGAAGTTAGCACAGAAGAATTGTATGTAGTTGAAATATTTTGGCAAGCCTCACATCTCCTAAGGCTGTATTTTGACCACAGTGAGCAGAAGTTTTTAAAAGAGAGATTGTGATTAAAGTGGAACACATTATGGAAAAGAGCATTTTCAATATTTGTATCAATTGCTGAATGTCACTCAGAGTCATGGATAGCTACACAAATGTGCAAAACAAGACAAAGTAAAAAATAATCTCTAGGAAAAATTATACACACACACAGAAACACTCGCACAAACACACACATACAAACAAACACATTTACAGTCCTTTCCTTTACAACATTCTGAGGCCTAGAAGTTCTTTCTTAGATCAATAAAAAGTGTTTTTAGTTTAGACAAGTTAGAGATGTGCTGGTGCATCTTTTGAGCTGAGGGGTACCTGACCCAGAGGTGGGTTCCTACCAGTTCTATCCAGTTCTATAGAACCGGTAGTAACTCCGCGGTGACGTTGTGTAGCCAGTTCCATCGGTGTCTCCATGGGCGCCGCCATCTTGGATTTTGCTTCTGCGCAGGCACAGAACCTAGTTTTTTATTGCTGTGCGTGTGCTTCACATGCAGCACATCCCTGAACGAACTGGCAGCAAACATATTCCGAAGCCACCCCTGTCCAGGATCATGGTCATGATCATGGTTTGGGGCTTTTTTTTATGTTGGGTGGCCTATTGCAATGCATTGGACATGAGTCTGCCTTTGAAAATAATCCAGACATTTCAGTGAGTTCAGATTAGAATGGTAAGATTGCTCCTTGGGACTTAACTAATATAGACATATTATGTCAATTCTTCACCAGCTATTCTGGCTGCTACTCTATTCCTAGATATAATTCAAAGTGCTGATTTTGACCTTTAAAGATGCAAACGGCATAGGAACATTTGCATCTTTTACTACCTGAAGGAGCCCCTCACTAAAGGAAAGGAAATCACTCCTCTTTCAGAGATTTTCGGAGATTTGTCTGTGTTGGCCCTTCATTTATGGACTTCTTTTTCTTTGCTTTGCTCAACTGGGGCAAGATTAGCTTCATTTTGGCAATCTATTGCCATCTATTTTCCCCAGGTTTTTAGTTGACTTTCAGCTGTCTTTTAATTCATATTGTTTAGATTTTCAGTGATCCCCCTTGTAGCTTCCTAGTTTACATGGTGTTTTTATTTTGCATTTCATTGTGAGTGTTTTTTATTCAAATTGTATTCTTGAAGTGTCCTTTATTATAAACCATGCAGAGAACTTTGGCTGTTAGGAAGGTTAAAAATAATAATAATAAATAAACGAAATAAATAAATTATAGCATTGTAGAAAAATATTGAAGTGGCTACATTATTTATAGCATTCTCTTCCTATATTTATGGATGTTGCCCAAAAGGAGAAGAAGGCATAAAATTCTCAAGTGGAGGATAGTATCTTTGGAGCTGAGATATTATTCAATCCTGTAAGGTAGACCAGGATTCAGGGCTGCATAGGTCAGGATTTAGCTACGGTAGCAGAATCTTGCAAGTCTGAAGGTGCTTCCCTCTCCCTCACTTTATCCCCATGTGAACTAGGGAGGGGTTTATCTGAGATATTTCCTTAAGTTATTTTCTTGACTCAGGTTATCTGACCTTTGCCTTGGTAATGGTTCTTCCTCCTGCCTTCGAGGATATTTCTTACGCCCTCTACTTATGTAAAAAATCAATAGGTTAGGTGGGATGTGATTGCAGCCTTTTTAGATGGGTGGCCCAGGTCACACCCACACAAAAAAAGAACTGGGGCTATAATTGTGTAGCCATGGCCACTTTTTTCACATTTTTGACCCCTTTGCCATTCGGTCTCAAAAGGTTAAAGCAGATTCTTACACTTGGTGGCGCAGTGGTTAGAGTGCAGGACTGCAGGCTACTTCTGCTGATCACTTGGCTGCCAGCTTGGCAGATCGAATGGTCCTAAGTATAAAAAACTATGACAAAATGAACTGTTGTAAGTCGAGAACCATCTGTATTAGATGTAGGAGGCCAGGATTTGAGGCTTGGATTGCATGCCAACCTATGGTATATGATAAAATTAAAGTTAACGTTGACTTCAGAAAGCCATTTTATTAGACAAGCCATTTCGAGCATGATTTATTTATTTATTATGTGGTATTGTTCTATGAAGGAATGACGAAAAAACAACATCACCAGAGGTTGATGTAGTGAAATATGTCTTTAAAACTGAATAAATAGAATTAAAAGAGAATGATGGAAACATCTGCGTGTCCATCACTGTGTCGTTTTTGGTTTGATGCATTTCCCCCCACTCAAGCTTCACAGCCATTAAGGGTGTTCCTTTCAGACAAATCAGCCACAGAATGCTAACCATATATAATTCTTGTTGATGCTGGCAGTGGTGGGATGACTGTTCTTTTTCGAATATCTCCTGACTGAGTGCACTTCCTATATAGAAGATAAGGGAAGAACTTTGAGTGACTGTGGAAATATAAATAATGAATTTGTTAAAGTGGGCCCGTCTCCTCTATTCTGTTTTCCAGCAGAATGGTAAGTTAAAATCAGTAGCAACATCTGCTTCCAGATCCGTTTTTTTATTCCGTAGACATAATGGCTGAAGTTCTCTTTCAAAAAGAACAGTTTGTGTATGTGCGTGTTTTTGTGTGTGGCAGAGAATGCTGTGGACTTTTTTTTTTTTTTAAATGTCCTAAGTCCCTGCTACGATTGGGCGATTTCTCGTACAAATTTCTACAAAGTGGATATATCCTTTCTGTTTTTTGGATGGAACGTGGTTTTTTTTTTGTTTAAAAAAAAGTTGCTTTTCAATGATCATTTTTGAGGGGGGGAAATGAGGGCATTTGAAAGGCTCCTGTCAATTTTATCAAGGGATTGGAGGTGTCGTAGCTCAGAGTTTAATAGCGAAATGGAATGACGTGGTCTCATTCCATTTCTGCGCATTGTGTATTGCAAATAGATTCTGTTGGGCCTATCATGCTTGATTGATATCAACTGGTTACAGTCTTTGGTCGGATGTCTTCTTTCTTCTTCTTCTTTTTTAAATAATAATGTGCCGTGTGATTTAATGAGGGGGAAAAAATATGCCTTCAAGGTGCTTTTGGATTTCACAGTCAAATTGTTACAGAGAGTATATGAGACATGGGTTTTCTAGGCTTCGTGACAGTTTTATCCCAGTTCATCATCTTAACTAAAAAACAATCCTATCTAACTTGAAATCCACATCAGCCATAACTAGAGAATAAATCCAGGCCGCAGCGCAGACTTGTAACCTAACAGCTATCATAAATAATCAGAACCTATTTGAAGGTGGAAGATGGGACATTAGAAGCTATTTACACTACTGGAGTGATCCCATCGATCAGTAACAGCAACCCGTAGATAAGACTCATATGATGTCATAGTAATTTATGGCAAGCATTGACAGTAAAACCCCCATAGAACCTTCTGTCTGACAGCTTCATTCATTTCTTGTTTGTGATGCATTTTGTTGTTAAAGAAGAATCAATAGCAAATAGATGCCATTGAGAGTTTTTACTTGGTTAAATATGTGGGAAAAAAATTCCTGTATTGTTCTAAACAGGCGGCAAAAATTAAAAATCAGAATAAGGAGTAATTTATTTTACATAAAATAAAACTATCAAAGCTGTTGAATAAGTGAATTCTGACAGAAAACAAGGATATGAAAATTGAGCAACGTAAGACATTTTCTTACTGAACATGTGTGCTCATAGTGCTTTCCCAGGTTTCCTTAGATTTTTGATTGGGTTAATTAAGACAACAAAGTAGATTCCTGAAAACAAAAGGAAAGGTAATGGTTGAATGCAGGCATTTCTAACAGGGAAAGCATGCACTGAGCTTTCATAGTATCCTCAAATACTCAAGAATTAGAATGTGTTATTTTTACTAACTTCTCCAACCTGATTACCTTTAGATGTATTAGATCAGAAGTGGGTTCCTGCCAGTTCGGTCCGGTTCGCTAGAACCAGTAACGGAAATTTCCCCCCACTCGCAAAACTGGCAGCAACGGCCAGCTGGACATGCCCCCGAACCAGAATCCCAGTGGAAATTGCCTCGAAAATAATCCTCTGCATATGTGCAAGGTCTCCTGCGCATGCGCAGAGAGTTATTTTCAAGGCAACACCCAGATGTGATGGGGGGAAAGAGCGAGCGCAGTGAGTGCGCACATGCAAAATGCGCACTTCCGTCACAACCCGAGTCAGTAGGAAAGATAAGTAGGAAAGGAAAGGTAACTAACTTACCTTGCCACCGGTTCGCTACCTCCTGCGCCATGTGGGCGCACCTAATGGGCCTGTGCACGCCTCGTGGATGTGCGCATGAGCAGTAGAAAAAAAATCTGAAAAATTAAAAAAAAGACAGAAAACAAAATGGTGATGCATGCACAGTGCCGGAAATTCACCTTCTGTGCATGCGCAGAAGAAAAAAACCCAAATTAAAAAAAAAATCACAATTAAAAAAAAAAAAAGATGGCGGCTTTCATGGACCAGAACCGACTCCGTGACATCACCAGCGGCCTACTACCTACTCGGTAAAACCAGTCCAAACCAGTAGGAACCCACCTCTGGAACCCACTCCTGTATTAAATTATAACTCTTGTAATCCTCAGACAGCAGTGAAAAGAGGTGCACTTTTGGGGCCCATTTTGGGGCTGGTAGGCTTCCCCTAAGTCTTATGGGACCAAAAACAGACTGCGGGTGGGGACACCCCCCCAGAGCCCGTTTTGATTGGGGGGAGTACTGTTCCCCCCCTGTTCTCCCTCTGCTCCACGTGCATATGTGTGACTCCCTGCGCATGTGTGCCCCTCTCCCATATGTGCCCCGTCCCCACAGCAGAGACCCAAAAATCAGCTGGCTGGTGGGAGGTGCGCATGCATGGACAGTGGAGCTGACCTGGGTGATGGCTCGTGTGCCTGCAGAGATGGCTTCACATGCCACCTATGGCACACATGCCATAGGTTAGCCATCACGGGTCTAGACCCTGCAATGTTTGTTTAGTCACTGTTCGAAATTATAATGGCACTGAAAAAAGTGTTTATGACCAGTTTTCACACTTACATCCATTGTAGCATCCCTAGGGTCACAAGATCAACATTCAGCCATTTGCCAACTGGCATGTATTTATGACAGTTGCATTGTGCCAGGGTCATGTGATCACTATTTATAAATTCCCAGCTGGCTTCTGGCAAGCAAGGTCAAGCTAGAGTCACTTAATGGCCACATGATTCACTTAACAACAACAGTGATTTGTTTAATAACGGTGGCAATAAAGGTTGGTGGCAAAACTCAACAACTGCCTTTCTTAGCACAGGAAAAATGTGAGCTCGGTTGTGCTAATAAATCAAGGATTACCTGTATGCTACTCTAGGCCAGGTAAGTGATATTACAGTGTTGTCCAAGTGTCTGGAGACTGGATGGGGATGGACCAACTTTGGCTCAATCTGGCAAGATAAAATGGCTTTGGGTTTTGGCACCAATTTTGGTGATTTGTTGTCTTTGTCTCTCAATGAGGTTGCACTTTCCTGAATTGGTGCACAATTTCAGGTCCTCCTGGACATATATGTCCTGCTTGATGAACAGATGGCAGCCATTCTTCAGAGGTCTGTTGCACAGATTTGTCTTGTGTGTCTATTGTACCCTTTCCTGGAAACATACTCACAATCAGTCTTGCCTTCGGCACCTCACAGATGGATTATTACAATGTGCTACACCTGAGCCTGCCCTGGAAGGCCACTTGGAAGTTACAACTGGTCCAGAAGATGGCGGAATATGTAGTAATAGGTGCCCATAGGTTGCCTGTGTTATACTTTTGGTCCACAAACTGCATTGTCTTTCAGTTTCGTCCCAGATACAATTCAGGGTGCCAATTCCCTGAATTGTATCAGGAACAGGTTCTTGTTATTTGTGGGCCACCTTTCTCTACAATATCCTCCCACCTCAGTTAGATCAGGCAGGTCCTTCCCCTGAAATCATTTAGTGGCACCTCGGAAGCATGTCTTTTCCATGGCTCCCCCTATCTATGTGGAATACCCTCCTACCAGAAATTCAACAGGGCCCTCTCTTCTAGCCTGTTGGAAGGCCATTAAGACCTGGATGTTTACTGAGGCTGTGGGATTATATGGATGGAAGCATGCAGAAGTGGGTTCCTACCAGTTCGGACCGGTTCTACCGAGTAGGTAGTAGGCGGTTGGTGACGTCACAGAGCCAGTTCTGCTCCGTGGGCTCCAGCATCTTTTTCTTTGAATTTCTTTTTTTTGGGGGCAAATAAATCTTTTTTGAAAAAAAAATGTTTTTGGAAAAAAATGTTTTTAATTTTTTCCGGATTTTTTTCCTTCTGTGCATGCGCAGAAGCCAAGTTTCTGGCACTGTGCATGTGTCACCATCTTGTTTTCAGCCTTTTTTGGGGGGGCATTTTTCGAGGCTTTTTTCGACTGCACATGCGCGCGCACACGCGGTGCGTCCACGCGGTGCGGCAGGCAGCGAACCGGCAGCGAGGTAAGTTAGAACCCACCCCTGGAAGCATGGAAGGAATGTAGCTGAGCCTCCTGTGCGACATCCCAAGGGCGATGATTACATTGTAGCGGTGTTATTTTATCCGATCATTTTTATGATTTATTGATTGATTTTATAATTGTAAGCCTCCCAGGGTGGCTGAAGATGAGCAGCTATATAAATGTTTTAAATAAATAAATATCTCTATTTGTTTTTACAAAAAACATTTTTATTCAATTATACTGTTCTTTTTTCTCTAAATTTATATTGTTTTTGCTCTTCAATAAAAATTAAGTACAAAAAAAACCTGATTGAAAGGCCCAAAAGAAAAGAAAAGTTTCCCTGACTTAATTTGCTTACTTTTTGAAAATTAGCATGGCCTTCTGTGTAACATGCTTGCATCCTTTGTGCTTGAAGTGTCTCATAGAGAAGTTCTAAACTAATATTTTATCAGTGGCTCTTTTGTGCAGTTGTTTTTCCCTGTATTTGCATAAGTTTGTGATTTTCAGTGGACAGTGGACAATATGGAATTCTACATGTGAGAAATAATGAGGTCAGATTACCATGCGCTGCCTTGAAAGAGTATGTATGTATGTATGTATGTATCTATGTAGAATAGAATAGAATAGAATAGAATAGAATAGAATTCTTTATTGGGCAAGTGTGATTGGACACACAAGGAATTTGTC
>JANHFT010003206.1:42540-57030 GCA_032467955.1 Pseudoxenodon macrops | reverse complement strand
TTTGGAATCTTATCAAACATATTCTAATTATTTTGACTTTAAATTTTAAATATCACATTTAGAGAGAGAGAGAGAGAGAGAGAGAGAGAGAGAGAAAGAGAGAGAGAGAGAGAAGTGCTTAATGAATATCCCCAATAGGAAAATCATAGGGTTGGCTTCTTTTCGCTGCCCCTCAAAGTTATGATAAATGATAGCAGAAGGAAAAGATAACCTACCATGAGAGTAGGATCACTGAGGCCAAATGCTAAAACTCCCAGCTGACTGCCCCATACACTGCAGCCTCTGTTCGTGTTTATTTTTTCTGCTCACTCTTGGTTTCGTCAATCAGTATGATAGACGATAACTCCTGACTAGAGCAGCCTGCGTCCTGCTCTCTCACGGTGGGTAGCATGTTGTGGTTGGCGCCGTGCAGTCGGACCATCACCCCGCATCAGAAGCATCGAGGGGATGAGGTACGGAGCAGTCTTCCAGCAAGCCGATCCTTGGAGAATACCAGGCAGTTGGTGTTATCAGCACCAAGTGGGTTTGCCAAGAAAATGACCACACATTAGTAGCTTTGTTTGGGTAGAGTCTGGGAAGGAAGACTCACAAAATTGAGACACTCTCTGTTAAATCATCCTAGTCTGAAGTGTTAAAAGGCAGCTTGTTCCTCCTCCCCCCTTCCTGTCCTTTATGCTTATTGCCAAGGGCAACTGCACTCCCAAGGAGCCCAGTGTGCGTCTTTTTTAGCCTCCTGGAATCCACACATGTACAAGTATTCTCACAAACTGGCTGCAGGATAGTTCCGCCATCTTCTAAGGACTTTCAAAGCTGAAACGATATTCAGTTTATTTGTGAAAGAGGAAAGCTTTCTTAAAGGGATTTAGTAAAAACAACACAATAGAGCGGTTGAGTTAGCTGATGACATGTGAAATGCTCTCCAGTAAGACAACAGCTCATCAAGTGGATGGAATTTCCTGAAGAGCAATTGTAGAGTAACTAATGTTGCTTATCTGAGTGAACTTGTATGATAAATCCCCATGTATGTTTCTCTTTAAAAAATATCCTCCTCCTTTACTAGTTAGAGAAAGAAATGAGATTTGGAGTGCCATCCAGCTAAAGAAATCTTTATTACAGCTCCAGCTGTAGCACATGCTAGATCTATGGATTTCAATCCTTGAATTTCCAAGCCAGAAAATCATATCAATGAGCTATGGGTCACAGAATCTTTGGATATTTTCTAACGTTCAGAAAGAACAAATGTCATTATTTCATGGAGGTGCATCATATTCCTACTCTTTGCCCGTTTTCCGCTTCTTCATAGCTTAGCTACAAATTTCAGAACAATTTTTAAAAGCAGTCCTCTCAGTTAGGAAACTGGTGAAAACTTAAGTTTTGAGGAGACAGACATCCTTCTTCCCTGTTTATCAGTAGCCTTGCAAAAATTTAGTAAGTGAGAACAAAGATTCTTAGTCAGGATATCTATTCTTTTTCCAAGTGAAAAAAAGACAGCTGATGAAAAAAAAAAAATTCTGACCATGTGTGATGCGATCTGGATTATTTATTTTCTTGCTCATTCCCTCAGCAGAATTCAATTGTGACTTTCCATCCCAAGAATAAATATTTTAGTTTTCTGCTCTTGGTTTGGACTTCCAAGTGGAAGAGATGTCATCTTGCAATGCTTTATCTCCTCTTATCGGTTTGGGAATATACTTGTCAGTGAACCAAAGAAGTGAACTGGCATTTCTCCATGTTCTCACCCAATGTTCACTAAAAAAAATTCCGTATCATAGTGAAATGGAACACTGAAATATTAGGTTTATTCAAGCTAATTATCTCACTGCTAGCTCATGAGCTGGAGGATTTAAGCGTTAGTCTGTTTCTAGTTATCCTGCCAAGATTTCTGGCTTGATGGAGGGGGGGGATGGACAGTCTCATAGTACTTAGCCTCCCAACCTCTGTAACCTTTAGTTTCCTCTCTTTTCCAAATCATACCTTCTCCCCTTCTGCATGAAGATTGAAAGCCTATTCAGCTTCAGATTGGCTGCAGACACCAAATCATTGCTAGCCGTTTCAAAGTCGATCTTTTCCCTGTCCAAATAGTCTTCCCGGAAAAAAATAATAAGGAAAATGCTGTTTTGACTGCTGAAAGAAACAGACCAGAAGCTTGAACCAAGGCTCCCACTATTACTACTTAGGCATTTTCTATTATTTTATTTAGTGCAACACCTACAGCTGCTCTCTAGATTCGTGGGTGAAATAATCCAAGTCTCTGCAGAGGGGAAAAAAAAACCTACATCTCGTTCCGTTAAATTACTTGTGATTACAATTTAAACTTCACTATAAGGCAGAGTATGACTTAAGTGCAGAGGAGATCATAAAGCAGCAGCGGGACAGCAGACATACGTTATTATTGGCTTGTTTTGCATTTCTTTATATTAAAATGGTCATATAACCCTGAATCATTAAGAATTAAATAGTTCCACAGTAGCTGTCCCCAAACTCTACATACCCAATAATGGTTGTGAGGAATCTATGGTTTTCCTGAAGTTATTGAACTATACCTCCAAGACAGGTGTAGGTTGTGAATATTTTTGTTGCTGGTTCACTCAGGGTTGCGCACACTGCAATCAAAAACTATCTTCTGTGCATGCGCAGAAGCAAAATCCAAGATGGCGGTGCCCATGGAAACACCGATGGATCTGGCTCTGTGACATCACCACGAAGTTACTAACGGTTCCATAGAACTGGATAGAACCGGTAGGAACCCACCTCTACTCCAAGCTTTCTGTACCATGGAATACACTGAGATTGCTTTCGAAACTCTGGGTTGACACTTCCTACTCTAATAATCCTACCCAGATACTTGTTGGCATTTTCTAAGATCAGTAAGAAGAGACTTATGTTTGCAGAAGTTGATTCTTGTTCAGCATCAGGACATATTCACACATCCAACTACTCAGCCATGCTTCTTTTGCAGATATTTCATTCTATTCCCTTCATTCCTGTTTTCTGTTTCATTTCCCTAACTTTACACTGAGTATGTTGAAACAAGAGATACGGTACTTTTTTTGTTTCTTTTTTTAGGATTTTTTTCCCTCCGTTTGTCCAGAGGGCTGTGTTGTATTCTTTCATGAGTGGATAGTGCTGTTTTGATTACACATCAGTACTGAGCATATTCAAATATGATTTAGTTCAACACTATTAGAAAACATTTGTTTTAATGAGAAGCATTTTTAAAAGGGAAAAGACAAAAATAACATTGGAGGGAAACACATGTCACATTTAGTCTGAATTTCCGCTCACATTGATACTTTGAGATAGACCCTGCAATGATTCCAAGAACGTTGTGTTACTGCTGAAGGGTATAATAATAGAATCTTGAAAGCCTATCCGTGTTTCTCTCTCTGTCTCTTTTATACCAAGTAGAGTCAAGGAGAGATTATTTTGAGTTTATTTCTCATGCTTTCCACTTTATTCAAACAATGTTGTTGTTGTTGTTTTCTCCCTTAATGGCTTATCCAGTCTTCCATCAAAGTTACATCCACATTCCTTTTCAGATAAATCCATTATAAATCTTGATTGGATATATGGACTCAGCTCTTCCAATGGCCAATAAATCCTGTAAACCTTGCACAGGTGTTTGGTCATAAAGGCAGGCACACATGTCCTAATGATTCTGTCTGATGGAGGTTCAGAGGTAGACCAAAAAGTAGCTTGGCAGCATAATTGAACTGGCACATAGAATACTTGCAAGTTGTTTGAGGAACCTTGGCTGAATCTCCAAATTTTGTCAAAATGACATATTTTGCATTGGGATACAAACTCAGCCCCTTATAACACAATAAACATGTTGTTATCTAATGCTCTTTGCCTCCTTGCCACCATCTTCCTGTGGATGTTCATGATGTTCTTTATAACGTAGAATGATGATGTGGTAAATATCTATGTGTGTCTGAAATCTTAATGAGTTGGAAAAAAGGCATTTGGACAATTGAAGTGGTCTATTTGAGTTATAAATGACCAGGCTAAGGATTACTGATGCTAAATGAAGAGATTAAAAACCAACGGTGATGAAAACTCTATAATTTTAGTTGGAGTAGAGTGAGCCAAAGAATTTTTCTGTCTTCTTAGATCAACATGGCAACCATTAAAGCCATGAGGGATATACATCCTGGAACAGTAAGGATGGTCCATTTGGGGCTTAGTCATGTTCCATTAGCTTTGTTGAAATTTGTCTAATTACCATTAGATACTGTTATGGCTGATGTTTCTTTGTTCTATGAAACAAGGAGTTAAACAAACTGGGCGTGCTCCTAACTTTATCAAATGCAGACAGGAAATTATCAGTAAAGTGGTCCTATAGAGTTAGAAGCAGGAAATAGAGTTCAGTGTCTTGGAACGGTAGCCAAATACTTCCTAGCCGAAAAAGCTGAGGCAAATTAATGACAGCTGCTTAAGTCTTCTTGTTTAGCCTGGAGCTCTAAGTCTCTCCACTTGTACCCATTGAACTGTAGTCCCATATCCTTACAGGTTACACACAGGTTAGGTATCTCTTCCAAAATTGATCCTTTTCCTCAACTACCAGTAGAGAAGATTCTGAATTTGCCCATATTTGGGAAATGAAAGAATAAACAACCTACCCATTGGTGCCTAAAAATAAAAGAACAGTTTTGAATCATTTTGTTTACCAAAATCATTCTTATTCTGATAAGAAGCACTTATAGAGTTTCCATAGATACATTTTGTAGAAATTCAGTACCACGACCGATTATTAGGCAAATAATAAACCTGCATCTAAAACTCAGGTTTCAGCTGCTTAAAGATTCAATGGAAAATTTGCATCGATAGCAACATTCTTCCTCCTATTTTATCTATTAATCATAATGTGTTACATATCTCTATTCAGACTCTGTAGGGTCATTTCCACAACTTTGTCTACACTTCTACAGAGGTGTATCATAATCAGTTCTGGAATGCTTGAACGTTTGACACTCTCAAAATCTATACTCATGTCTTCTTCATTAAACATGCTATTATACAAGACAGACACTGAAAGCTTGAACATTCTGAGGAAATATTGCAATTATATATAGAGTTAATTGACAGTATATTACACTAAACACTCAGCATAACTAACTAAAGCAGTTCATTTAATTTTCAGTTAGAAATGTAAACAATTTCTCTTGAGTGTTACCTACAAGTCTGAAGTAAGAAGCTTATTTATTTTGTTTATTTAATTTTTGTGATGTAATCTGAGGAGATCGGTCACAAACACAGTAATACTTCAAAAAGTAATACTTCTTATCACCTCACATGACAGAAATTTGCTTGAGCAAATATCAGAAATCCTGCTTTAAAAAAAAAAACTTGAGCTGTGTTTCTTATTATGTTTGTAACTCAAGATCAAGTCTAGTTGAATCTGTTTTAGGAACTAGAAATGAGGAACAACTCATGTGTGTTTCTTAACATGTTCCTGTGTGCACAGTCACATTTCTGCTAAATATTCATAAGGACAGTTTCTAGCAGGTGAGAGCTTAGAAAATAGCAATAGCACTTAGACTTATATACCACGTTATAGTGCTTTACAGCTCTCTCTAAGCGATTTTACAAAGTCAGCATATTGCCCCCAATAATCTGACTCCTCATTTTACCCACCTTGGAAGGATGGAAGGATGAGTCAACCTTGAGCCTGGTGGTATTTGAACTGCCAAATTGCAGGCAGCAATCAGTAGAAGTGGCCTGCAGTACTGCACTGCGCCACTGAGGCTAACTAAGCTAACTAATGCAGTTAATTTATGGATACAACTTGATGTGCCTATACTTGCTCCCACATGTTGCAAAGAACCCTTTTTGAAGGATTTGCACAGCCCTAAGTACTAATAAAACAGTAGACATTGTATTGAATAAATCACTGAAATAATAACCGATGAGTATATTTTATTTCTATTATGGAATTCACGCAGACTGATAGGATTTCTATGAGAAACCTTTTTGGCACAATTTCCATTGAAACCTTTCTTAGAGTTCATTTATTTAAACAACACTTCTCAGGAGACTTTCATAGTGGATGGTGCTCATAAAGTATGTTTCTCAAATTACGCATTCCAAGATTGACTTATTCAATGCCAATGAAGCTATTACACATGAAGGGAGTTTGAGCACTAACAGATACAGGGGTTACTGAATAAATACTTCCTCCTGTTTATTTCCCAGGTTTGGTGGGAGCACAAGGACATTCCTGTCAAGGCTAAGTTGTTTTGCCAGCACTGGGGCACTTTCATTGTTGGCTTTCCACTTGGGGGTGTCATTTGGGAGTGCTTTTTCTTTGACTTCTTTTGCTTATTTGTCCTGAGATTATGTGTATGAGCTTCCAGAATTTATGAGGTCAAAGGCCAAGTGAAAGGCTATAGTTCACAGGTCACGTGAGAGACTAACATTTGCAAAATCAAGGAAATGATAGGACAGTGCCAAGAGAAAGGTCAAGAGTCAAGTGAAAGGCTAAAGACAGATGAAAGCAAGAAGTCTGCACATTGACTAGACCACACAGCTAAATGCCCTCATGCCAAAATATTCATTACCAAGTCGCCAGCTCTGGGTCTCCAATAACCAGAGTCACAAGGGATGCACCAATGTGATATAACTCCAAGATAATCTTTGCTGCGGTCCATTTCAAATAGGATAAGCAATCACAAGCTCTCACACACACATGCAGCAATAATGTACACAAAGTTAAAATGGGCCAGATTTTGCCAATGACTTAACTTTTCCTCATTTTGTTTAAAAGCAGATCATGTTAAAAACACAGATCTGATTGCAAATTTAGAAACAAACGTCATTCAGTTCAATGGAGAAGTGAGTTTGATCTTTGGTCTAGGTTAAGATTAAGATGACAGACATTGTTTGAGCTACATTTAGGGAAAAAGATATACTGATTTTTTTAAATTGTTAAGTCAGATGAACAGTCTTCTTCTCTTTACGGAGTATCTCTACCCTTGCTAAACACAATTAATTATGTGGATGGTGAACTTTTATCTTGGAAGATTGTATCATTCCTTAAACTACTTATTTGTTCATTGTACTTTAATTTTTGCTTTGTTTATGATACAAACTTCTAATTAGTCTCCAAAAGCTTTCCTATAATACATATTCTTGGGGTAGATTAGAAGATAATGTCAAAAACAAGGTAATTTTAGTTACATATATACATATATACATACATACATACAGATATAAGGTCCATTTCATGGGCTATTATTTTAATGGAACTGTTGCGTCTCAGTCACCAGAAGTGTTATTATAGTTCCAATTTATACACCAACTCTAGTTCAACCATATATAACAATCATTGTGCAGTTCTGACAATGGATTGGAAATGGTCAACATAATAGACAACAACTGTTATGTCTAAAGTTTGAAAAACCTGGAAGTAAGGACAAATTATATCACATTTTGGGCAACTGAAGGCTTTTCTACACAAATACTTGCTTTTTCAAGACTAGATTTAAGGGCCTTAAATAAATATGATTAGACGTTGGGATACATTTCTTGATAATAAAAAGACCTAAATAATAAAGAGACCTAGATATTAAAACCACTTGCTAAAGGCATTTGTGGATTTCAAGAGATGCTAGGCAGCTTCATTTCTAGTTTTGGTTTTCTACATTGATTGGTTAGATATTCTACAAGACTCCATCCAATTTATGATTTTATAAAACTCTGCAACAAGGTACCAAGTGCCTAGCTACTGAATGAAGTTTCTGTTGAATCTGTTCAGATGATGTGCTTAACGATACAATATATGTTGATTAAAAATGATATCTGAAACTTTTTTGTATGCTCATGTAGCTCATCTCAGTACTTTAGTTACTGTTACTTTACTTCAATTCTTCGGTAAGGTGGATCAGTCCTTTCAACCTATCGCTGAACAGAGTCACATGTGCCATTTAAAACGTTGGTTTTGCACTATATGTCATGTTTTGCTTTCTCAGTTGGAATATAATTAGCATAATTCATACAATTAGTAATGATAACGAACATTAGATGTCAAAGTAAAGTGCTCTTGTTATTATACATAATGATGCATTTTACGTGGACCTATTTGTAATGCTGTTTTCCTATAGCAGAAATATAAGATAAATGGGAGAGGTAATGTTAATTTAAAGGAATTTGATTCATAAACCATTTAAGTTATTCTTTTCTCAAAATAAACATCCAGTTGAAGGCATATTGAAATTAATGGGGATAGCACTTGCAATGTGAAGGCAGATTTTGATTCTAAGTAAGCAAACAGTTATTTAGAACTGTTTATTCCTTCTAAGTTTCTCTTTACTCTCCTAGATATCCCTTTCATAAATGTTATGGCTCTATATTTTCAAGTATTTAAAACTGAATTTGAAAAAGCTAGAAAAATGAAATACAACCAACCCGTTTAGGTTCAACCTGAGTTAGAGACTGAAAAGAGAGAGGGCACTGAAAGACAGAACAATATTTAGAGAGCTGGTTAATTTTAAATCCATTGGGAACCATAAGTCTGGGCATTAATAGGCTTGGAGTGATAAAAGGAGCAATAATAGTGTGCATATATAGATGGCATTGTCAAAAAGGAGCAATTAGCAGCAAAAAACCACATAGGGCTAGGCACATATGGTGAACAGGTTGAAATATATAATACAGTAGTAGTTGAAAAAAGCACTAAGGAGTAAATCAGTTTTGCCTCTGGGCTAAATTATACAGGCAGTTCAAATCATTCCATTTCTTAAATGAAGATAGAATCAAACAAGTACAGGAAAGAAATCCAGAGGAATAATTTGAAAACAAAACAAACAAAATAGAAACCATTATCTCCAATTTCTCAGGGGCTGCCACAAAGAAGAAGGAATCAAGCTATTCTCCAAAGCACCTGAGGGCAGGACAAGATGCAATGGGTGGAAACTAATCAAGGAGAGAAGCAACTTAGAACTAAGGAGAAATTTCCTGACAGCGAGAACAATTAATCAGTGGAGCAACTTGCCTCCAGAAGCTGCGAATGCTCCAACACTGGAGATTTTAAAGAAGATGTTGGATAACCATTTGTCTGAAGTGGATGTAGGGTTTCCTGCCTTGGCAGGGGGTTGGACTAGAAGACCTCCAAGGTTCCATCCAACTATGATATTCTGTCATTATGAATCTCAATATTAAAATTCAGTGTCTCTCTCATAGTATAGAAGAGGGTTTTCAGACTTTTGTAAATGGAAATGATTTGTAATAGTTTATTTTTATACTTGTTGCATAGAAAGGCTTTCTCATTTGTAGGTTGTTGCAAACAGCATAAGATGTTTCAAGAATGATTGACTTGCGATTTCAGGATTTTCAAGTTCGGTTTAAAAATTTGTGCACAAGGAAAGGCTGGCATTAATGTGAAATCGGTCAAATTTAATTTTAATTTCTTAAAATCTGTGCTATAAAAAGAACACTGGATCTCCTGCCACCCTCTCTCTTGAGGCCATTTTTACAAAAGAATTCACATTTCACAAATATTTATTAGCTAATTAAAAACATAAAAATAATATACATTTACTGACAGGTATATGCTTAGAATGAGTGTTGATAGCAATGTTATTTTTGGTTATTTTTCCCCCTGCTGTGAATATTCTGGCTGAAGTCATTTAAGCATCTATCTTTTCTCCTGTCTGTCTCCTTTTGCCAACTTGATTTTCATGGATAATTACTCCAGAAGAAGTCCCACTTCAAAGGAATTTGAGACAGACGTGCACTGCAGCCAAACTTTGGAATGCTAACTTTCTTTATTAATTTCAACACTGCTCAATGGGACATCCTCCTCTTCTTCTTTTCTTTCTTCTTCACATTTATATCCCAGTGATTCCTAAGTAGGCTGCTACCTTGAGTGTTAAACACCCCTCTTGGGCAGTGATGAAATCCAATATTTTTTACTATTGTGGGCGTGGCTTGGTGGGTGTGTTGCAATTTGGTGGGCGTGGCTTGGTGGGCGTGGCAGGGAAAGGATACTGCAAAAGCTCCATTCCCACCCCACTCTGGGGCCAGTCAGAGGTGGTATTTGTCAGTTCTTCAAACTACTCAAAATTTCCACTACCGGTTCTCCAGAACCTGTCAGAACCTGCTGAATTTCACCCTTGCTGTTGAGTATGCATATACACAAATAATTTCTGAAAAGTGGCTAAGAGAGAAAGAGGAACTCACTCAGACGGATCCCTTTTGCAGAATTAGAGATGTTTTTCAGAGTTGGGGAGGGCGATAAGGAGTTAGGTTTTGAGTGTGTGCATGTGCTGAAGGAAAGCAACTGGTTGTGTAAGGAACACATGCAAATGCTGATGGTGTACAGGGGAAGATCAGTGTCAGATAGCTGAATCCATCTGAGGTTCCTTTCAAATCCTTTCAGAACCCTAGAATTTCATAGAACCCAGTGTGAAAAATTGAGTATAGAACAGTGTGGTATTTAGATACAACATTATACTATTGTCAATATAATGAAAATATGCTGGAGACAAATATGTTTCTGGTGATGTCCTAATAAGGAAAAAAAATCATAATCTACTTGCAGTGTTCATTTATTAAAAATCATAAACAACAATAAAGTACCTGCCTATCTGTCTGGATCTAGAAGTGCCGTATGATCTTAGTTTTCTTATTCTCCACAACCTTTTGTGAGATCTCCCATCTAGACTTAGGAAGGTCTGGCTCATATTCTATACCTGTGATGGCAAATCTATGTTATGCATACCCGAAGTGGCACGTGGAGCCATGTGGCCTGGCACACATGGCATTGCCCGTTCCTCTTCCAGGTTTCTGCCGTGCATGCACGTGTGACAATCAGCTGGCCTTTGTGCGTGCGGCAATGACAGAAACTGGAAGAGCTTGTCTTCTGTTTTCCAGCATGAGAATGCACTGCCCAGCTGATCATCATGTGCGCATGTGCACCAGTAACTGAAAAACTAGCTGGCCACTGTGCCTGCGTGCGCCAGAAACCGGAAGTTCATTTTCTGGTGTGCACATGCCCCCTGGGCAGCTCCTCTTCTGGGTTGCATCCCAGAAGAGCGCACTCATGCGCGCTCCCTTTTTGGTGCCTAAAAGGTTCGCCATCACTGTTCTATACAGATATTCCTGCACACAATGCTAGCTACTTGATTGTGTGATCCAATGTATGTCCCTGCATTTTACACTCTGCCACTAGGTGTTGGACTGTCTCTGACTGCATTGCGTGTACTTTGGGTTCTAGTGGGCTGTATATGTGTGTGTGTGTATGTATGTATGTATGTATGTATGTATGTATGTATGTATGTATGTATGTATATGTAATTTGTTCCATATTGAACAGTTGAAGGCTTAAAGGCAAATCAATCAGTGTGTGATCCATTGTATAAGGAATTAAAAGTAGAAATGAAGGCTAGCATTAATTACATACTACTGTAGTACATAGTACTTGTAGTGTGAGCAATTAGAATAGCCCATCTTGGAAAATCAGTGAAAATGGAAATGGAAAATGGAAAACATACTTAAGAATGAAATTCATTCATTATAAATTATTTTGTATATATTTTTCTGTTGCTTGTATTCCATTATTAAAAGTTATACATATATTTATATATTCATGCAAACGCACACTAATATATAACCCATCCACAACTGTTCTGCAACAAGAAAAAGAAAATAAAGGGAATACTTTGGGTGGGAAGGGAATAATAAAAAAGGAGGCTTTTTAAAAAATAGTAGATTTCCCTACTAATTTTATTGAAATAGAATCCTTCAAATCACATGCTTCCTTTTTTTTTTTTTACTTCATGGACTACAAATCTGTCCTTTCATACTTATTCTGATACTCCAAAGCTGTCCTACAAATCTGATGTGTGGTGGTATATTTTGCTTCCAATCAGCTTCTGCGAGATAGTAACTTTAGAATTCGACTATAACTCTTCAATCTTTTTGCCACTTTGAGTAGAAATTCTATAGACATTTTCCCAATACATTAAGAAGTCACCAGCTCTGGAAAATGTTCATTTAGCCTTATTGTTCAAACTCTTGTGGAGAAAAAAAAACCCTTAGTGTCTGTTAGGTTTGATAGTTATAGCAAAGCATCCTTTATCCTTTCATAAAATGCATGCTGTTAAAAAAAAAAAAGGCCATGACAGCCTTTGACCTGAAAAATAGCATTTACATTTCAGCTTCTTAAAGTTATACACCTGTCACAATAAAATGTAACAGACAGGTTGTAACCTTATCTACTAGCATATTGATTTTTCTGCCAGAATGAAGGGAAGGAAGTGCATATGATAAGGTCAGTTCTTTTTAAACTCAATACAAGCTAAATGGATAGTTGAGTGCCATGACCAAAGGAACTGGATGATCTGAACTTGTCCATTTTCTAATGTCTCCATCTTCAGGTTCACGTGTAACCATGGGCTTTAAAGGTTTCACAAAATACAAAACCTTGGAAACTTGCCCAGGTTTTATAGTAGGAAAGTTAGTGCCCGTTTGAGTGCTACTGTTAAATGTTTCCCTTCTAATAAAACATTATAGAAAGCTTATATTGAAGAACAGGTTTTGTGGCACTTTTACTCAGAATGTTCTGATTACCAGGACTAGATAATGCCGATATTTATTTATTTCAGATTTTATAGACCGCAAAGTACTCGAAACAGTTCACAAAACCCTACGAACTGCAACAAAAACAAGGATTACAATCAACAATTAGTTCTCAACAAGACTGATGGGAAAAAAATATGTTGTCTGGTTAAAAATTAATAATAATCTAAGTTCTTGGGAAAGGAAAGTCTTATAAGAAATATTGTAAGAGGAAATGATACAGGGGAAAAATAAACTATGGGCAGGTTGTTTGCCTGTTGAAAAAATGGTAGTTTATTTAAAAGAAACTTTCAAAGTAATTGACAAGTGATCATCCTCATTTCTGAAAGTGATTGCACATTATAAACAAGATAACAAAGTAAAGAAGATACAAGAGTTTGCCTAGTGACCATTCAAAGATACAACAGCATGGAAAAAAGTGATTATGACCATTTTTCACATTTTTTGACCTTTGCAGTATCTCCATACTCACATGATCAAAATTTAAGCACTTGGTAACTGACTCAGTTATGACAACTGCAATGTCCGATGTAATAACCCCCTTTATTGTGGTTCACTGACAACCTGTGGAGCTGGAAGATGGGTCAGACAGCAGAGAGAATATGGGTCAGCTTCGGAGTCTAAAGAAGGCTCTGATGGGGTCTCTGCATCAAAGGCAGAGATGGGGCCAGAGCCATCTGTCACTGGTGTGCTGGAGTCTGCAGGGTCTGATAGCAGCGATGCAGAGGGACAGGAGGTGCCAGTCCCTAATGCATGGGTGCACAGAGCTGCTAGAAGACAAGAGCAGCTGCGAAAGAAAAGGGCTACTCAGGAGTAAGGCTGGGAGGGGTTGAACTCACCCAGAAGACTTAAAAGAAGAGGTACCGGATGTATGAATTGCCAGAAGCAACTCATTCGGAACCCGTTTGCAATTATCTCACACTTCCACGTGTGACTCTGGATTCTGGTTTGATTTGTTATTCTCTTGTTTAGGTTTGAACTTTGTTTACCATTGCCCCATGGACTTATCTTGAAATACTTTGGCAGAGTTCCATAGGACTAATTGAGATAATTCTATCCAGGCTGGAAAGGAATCCAATTTCCAGCCGCCGTAAATAAAACAGAGGTTTTTGGAAACACTGTTTGTTTGCTTTGGTGTAATCAAGAAACCTAGGACAGAACACCCTTTTGCAACCTTATAACAAGCAAAGTCAATGGGGAAACTAGATTCACTTAACAACAGTGTTAACAACTTAATAACTGCAATGATTCACTTACCAGCTGTGGCAAGAAAGGTTGTAAAATGAAGCGAAATTCTATTAACAACAGTCTTGTTTAGCAATGGAAAAATGTGGGCTCAATAGTAATCATAAGTCAATGATTAGCTGTATTAAGGATCATTATCAATGAAAATGGGAACCATCTTATAGTAGAATAAGGATTGGTACAATTAAAGACATAAATATCGAGGAGTAGAGCACATTAAAAGCCCCTCAGTAATTATCAGCTTCCGCAATGGTAGAAATCACATTGGAGATGGGAAACTTCCAACTACGTTTCCTAGAATACCTCACTATTTTTGAATGTTAATAGTGAAATACAAAAATGTCCCACATCGCCAAGAAGAGAAAAAGAACACATTGTGATAATGAAGTGAGAAAAGAAAACCTACATATGCTAATAGTGATTACAATATACCAAACAAGACGAAGAAGAAGAAAAACAGCAAATGGACAATTAAAAGATCCATATGGAACTATAAATAGCAATATAACATTAGTTCAGTCCTCAAATCTTTTCTGAAATTTTGGTCATACAGCATCATCTTCTCGTTATCAGAACCCACTAGAGATTTTTCAAAACTAGATAATGAACTAATATTCTAAATCAGAGGTGGGTTGCTACCGGTTTGGACTGGTTCCACCGAATAGG
>JANHFT010003206.1:0-14254 GCA_032467955.1 Pseudoxenodon macrops | reverse complement strand
CCTCCCTCTCTCTCTCTCTCTCTCTCCCTCATTCTCTCTCTCTCTCACTCTCTTTGTGTGCTTTTGTTTGCTGATTGCTAGTTCTTCTAATGAAGAACCAATGTCTTTGTTAATCATCCTGTCTCTTCCATTCTAGGACACTTCTGTTTTCCCCCTTTTTTAAAAGCAGGACAAAATTTGTGAATTGAAATGCCTAAGCATATATCTAGGTTTGCTAGGTTTGGGCTAATTCACAGAGCCATTTTTGAGAGAATAATGTTGTTCAAAGTGATTTCGTTTCTAGATTCTGCATGTTAAAGCAGAGCTATATACCAGTAATAAATAATAGGCTGCATTTAATTGTAATCCTATCAATGCAAAGTTTTGTGATTTACCACACAAACTTGGGGGGGACGAGGGACGATGACAAGTTCTTTCAGTGTCATCCAACATTAGCTCCAGAGGACTGAACAACTCTGAAATAGCATGAGAGACCATATAAGAGTGATAGAAGAAAGGATTGCAGGAAACTCTCCATGTATAAAGAGAAGAAGGTCTTAAGGCAGAATAACAGAACAGAGTTGAAGGTCTTCTAATCCAGGAGTCCCCAACCCCCAGTCTGTTGGACTGGCACTGGTCCATGGCATGCCAGCAAACGGACCGCACTAACAGCAGGATGCAGGCAGAATGCAAAAACATGCATCCTCCAGTCTGCAGAAAAACCTTTTTCCATGGAACTAGTCCCTGGTTCCCAAATGTTTGGAGGCCACTATTCTAGTCCAATCCCCTACTCAAGCAGAAAACCCTATACCATTTTAGACAAATGGTTTTCCAATCTTTTCTTAAAAAACCTCCAGTGTTGGAGCACCTACAAATATCTGGAAGAAAGTCATTCCACTGATTAATTGTTCTAACTATCCTTAGTTCTAGGTTGGTTCTCTCCTTGATTAGTTTCCATCCATTGCTTCTTTCCTTGCCTTCAGGTGCTTTGGAGAATAGGTTGTGACCCTCTCTTCTTTGTGGCAGCCCCTTACTCACAGGAGGAAGTGCTGCTACGAGAGGAAGAGCTGCTACCGAGATAATGGTCATAGAAAAGAGGTCGGAGTCTGGAACAGGAATCTATCCTGAGTAAACATCTCAGACAAGATCCTCCCTAATCCTTCCTGAGGCAAAGGGAGGGAGGAGGAAGGCACATTCAAATTGCCAGATTCTATTTCTTTTATTTTATTTAATCCGTCAAGCATGTATTAGATAACAGATATAAGTATAAACATGATTATGAACACATGAAATGGATACGTGAAATGGATACGAACAAAAGGGAATATTCTGTTGTTATTAATAAATAAAATAAAAGGGAATATTTATGTTACTAAAGCTGCACAATAAACATAACACTGACCTTATAAGACATTGGATCCCTAGTCTGATCAATCTTGAAGAGCTGATATGATGTCATTACCCCATCACAGTGACCCTTAATGCCTGCCATACCCCACCCCAATATCAATTAAAAATATACACCGTTTAAAAGACTACCTTTTATGATGGAAGAAGTTTGTCTGCTTTACCCTGCAGATTCAAGGAGAGCTTTTCTTAGTTTGGAGTAAGAAGCTTGAGGGAGGGAAAAATGCTTGGCTTGGTTCCTTTCCGCCAAAGAAGTAGTCTAAGGCTACTTCTGGCAAACAGGCCAAGCTACAGTCTTTTGTTTAGAACGAATATGCAAATGGTGTGACTGATGATCTGAATTCTGGAGAATCTCTCACTGAGCTGTCCTCCATCTGATGATTACTGAACCATTTGTTTTTTGTTCTATTGCAAAGCACGAAAGCCTCTTTCTGAGTGTGTGTGTGTGCGTGCGCGCTGCGAGCAAACTCAGAATGTCTAAATATTTAACCAATGTTATTTCAAAGAATTTCATTATTTATCTTCTTGATGGTTTATGCTATATCACATTCTCTTTCTCCCTCCACAGTTGTGGTTTATCATGAGGCAGCACATCTGCGGCTGTAGCCAAATCAGACCTGTTGCAAAAGATGCGTTCAGATACCATAAACATGACAAAGGATAGATTACATTGAGCCTTTCTCCATGTTTAACCATTTTAATATGTTTCCTACGGGGAAGAGTCTCTAGATTTACTTAATATATGTTAGCACTTAGACACATGGTTAGGAACATGACTTGGGGTCTTAACCTATTCATAAATAAATGAGGAGCTTCCTGTCTAAGTACAAGAAGAGGGAGAATTTATGTCAAACAATCAGAAATTTAATACATGGTGCTCTATTAGGATGTCCACTTTGTGTACATACTCTTAAAGGCATGATTACGAATAACTTCACTTCTTATAAACAATGTGACTGAAGAAATTACTCACCGAGACAACAAAAGGGAAAGAAAGGTAGGACATTTTGAGCTGCAGCCAATAAAGGAATTACTTTCCCTGAAAAGGTTAAAAATCACTGCATTTATTTGGGGTGCCATAATATTTGTCTTTGAAGGTTTAGTTTTCTTTGGAGAACCTAGGAGAAGATCTTGTGTGGAGTAAGATTTTAGTGACCCGGGACCAGAGTTATATCATAGATCCAACACTTTACATGACAGCTTTGGTTTTAATATCAGACAGAATCTTTGCACTGAGTGGTTATTTATATCTCTGGGAAAAAGGCTTTCCATCCTGTGATGGAGCAAGGAACGCAATTCTTCATCTTGTTCACCCCATTTATTTTCCACTGGTATGAATAGAAAAAGAAGGTATTTCGGTATCAGTCGGACTAAGTACATCACAGACCAGAATTCTAAAACTTCTTAACAATTCAAAGTCAAATAAAGAACGGTTTTTATGTCATACACTTCCTTGTTCACCATTTAAAATAAAAGTATTTGATCATGCAACGCTAAGTTCATAATGGCAGACATGTTTGGGCAGCATTTTTTAACCTTTTATTTCCAAATGTGTTGGATTAAAACCTCTCGGGATTTTCCATCAGTTTGGTTACTGGAAATTCTTATAGTTGTCCTTTCTACTTATGTGGAATAAGGAAGTTTTTGGCCTTTTATGAATATTGAATATATAGTCAGTAGCTTTTGCCTGTTTGTTAAAAATATATTGAGTGGCCTACAAATAATGAAATTAAGACATTAAGTTTCTCAATTATTTATTGTGAGATGCTACACTGATGCAGCAGGTAACAGTACAAGTTAGACAAAGTTATATTCTCTATATAGGCATTCAATTATTGTTGGTACTTACAATAATGACCATTGAAAGTTATGATGGACCTACCTCAAGGCTATTTACAACCCGAGAGTCAAAGTTCTAATGGTTCCACCCAGGGGTGGGATTCTACTGGTTCAGACTGGCTCTGGCATACTGGTAGGTCCAACAATCAGCTGAGAGCAAACCAGTTCACTCCAATGATCATGTTACTTACCTTTATCTTCTCAGCTGATTGGTGCAGCAAAGTGGATTGTCGCGCCTCAGCTATATTATTCCCAAGTGGTAACACAGAAGGTTAGTATATGTAGAACCGCACACGCACAGCGCGCGCAAAGCACGAGATCACTGAACCAGTTGTTAAACCGGCAGCATATGACCACTAGTTCCGCCCCCTGCAATCATGTGATCAAACTTGGCTGCTTGGCAACCAGGCCACACTGCAGCATCCCACGATCATTTGACCACATTTTACAATGGTTTGCTGAAAACCAGCAGTTATTTTATGTTACTGGCAAAACTACGCCCATAGCAAATAACGGGTTTGGCTTATGTCAGCTGCCACCTTATGCTTGTGCTTCACTACTATGCAGTGACAGACTGCCATGGACTGTGAGGTGGAGGAATGAAGGAGGGAATGCTTCGGGAAATGAAAATAAATGCTGTATCTCCTCAAGAGGCTACCTCAAGGTCATCCAGCTGAAAGAAGGAGGGGGGCCAGATACCAAAGTGAGCCTGGATTGAGTCTAGTGTGGGCAATGAGAAACAGTTAAGGGAGAAAAAGTAGAATTTAGGGATTTTGGTGCGCAATTTTCAGTTCTGGCTCTGCTTTACTGCAATACACTTGATCTCTAATAAACTTTATCAGTGATGGCTAACCCTTTTCTTCTTGCGTGCCAAAAATGCCGGCACACAAACCCCCATACACACACTGCACATGCACGCTCCCCATTGGGCCATTTTTCACCCTCCAGAGGGTGAAAAACGGCCCAACGGGACTTCCGTTTTTCCCGTTGAGCTGTTTTTCACCCTCCGGAGGCCTCAGGGAAGACTCTTGAGGGTGAAAAATGGCCCTATAGGCAAAATGGAAGTTCGGGAACGGACTTCCGGTTTGCTTGTTGGGCGGTTTTCTACCCTCCGGAGGCCTTCAGGGAAGCATCCTGAAGCCTCTGGAGGGTAAAAAACGGCCAAAAATCAAGACCAAAAATCAAGACCAAAAATCAAGACCAAAAATCAGCTGGCCAGCGCACACAAGCGCACTGGAACTGACAGGGCAACGCCTCGTGTGCCCTCAGAAATGGCTCTGCGTGCCATCAGTTTGCCATCACTGAACTATACATTTCTCAACAAATGGTGTCAAGGATCAGTTCTAATTAGAGGTTTAAGCTGTGGCAGCTTCCACAGTTTAATAAATGTGGAATTTCCTTAACAACTGTAACACTTTCATAACTGCCTCATTTGCTTAATGACCACCACAAAAAAGGTCGTAAAATTGAGTCAGTCATGTGATCAACCCATTTTTCGACTGTCCTCTTACAAACATGAGACTCCTTTACAGTTGTAAATCAAAGTCTACCTATACACTGTTGTTGATTTAAAAAAAACAAAAAATTTAAAAACCCAAATGGGGGAAATCTTGTTATGAAATATTTAGTCTTCACATGTTGCTGAGGAATTCTGGGAGTTGAAATCCACACATTTTAAAGCTTCCAAGATTGACAAAGAGTGATTTAAATCTTAATAATAGTAATAGTAATAGTAAAAGGCACGCTGTGGCTCAGTGGCTAAGACGTTGAGCTTGTCAATTGAAAGGTCGACAGTTTGGCAGTTCAAATCCCTAGCGCCGCGTAATGGAGTGAGCTCCCATTACTTGTCTCAGCTTCTGCCAACCTAGCAGTTCGAAAGCACGTTAAAAATGCAAGTAGAAAAGTAGGGACCATCTTTGGTGGGAAGGTAAAAGTGTTCCCGGCACCTTCGGTGTTTAGTCATGTCAGCCACATGACCACAGAGATGTCGTTGAACAGTGCTGGCTCTTCAGCTTTGAAACAGAGATGTGCACTGCCCCCTAGAGTTGGGAACAACTAGCACATATGTGCAAGAGGAACCTTTACCTTTACTTTAATAGTAAGAGTCATGAGAATTTTTAACTGAAAAGGTTTGACCTAATATGGATCACGCTATGGATTTTCCACATGAAAACCATTTCCAGGTGGAAAATTGCTTACATTCTGCCTGTAGATTGCTGGATGTGACAAAATTGTCTTAGTTGCATAAACAATACATGCACATCATTCTCAAATAATGATCATAACCTCTTTTTGGGTGACTTGGCTATATTATAAACAGTATTCTTGTATCTTCTCCTGGAAAAGTAAAGCGATGGTGAATATATAATATTATTGCAGAGACAAAAAGGCAGAAATGTGCAGATTTTAACTAAGACATCAAAATTTTAATCAGGAACACTGGTGGATTAAGAAAGCCCTGGGCCACTAGTGGTCAGAAGAGAAAGAGAATGCAACATTAGAAGCAAAGGAAAAATCAGCTTTATGTGAAGAGCTGCTTGATGCAGTCAGCATTATGAGAAGTCTTGCTCTGCAATAACCTTAATGTCACTTCAGTAAAATGAGATTATATGGCGAGTATTTCATTTGAGGCAAAATGGGAAAAGGCTGTACATGAATGATTCAAGAACTTGTGAGTCTGGATTTAGATGAGTTTCTAAGCCATTTTTCCATATAGCTAGCTGCTGAATTTAACTTACACTTGTGTATCATTATAATGTCCACAGTTTCTGAGAAATGTGACTTTAACCCAACCTGAGACATTTAGTGATCTATACACCATTAAAAAAGCCAATTGATTTAATTTGAACTGGGGCTTTGCCCAATATATAGTTTTTATATATACATAAATCTTAGCATCTAACCAATGCTAGATAATTAAAGCATTATGAAAATAATGAAGTAGCACCAATATTCTAGCAATGAATTTACAATATTAAAATACTATAATTAATATCTTTCTTTAAAAATGGGCTTTGTTGATATGTATTATCCATTGCCCAAACATCACAGATGTATTTTTGTGGCAAGGATTTTTTAAAAATTTTCCTGAGCCCATGAACAACATGTCTGGAATATGCAGATGGCACACCTAAGCATATGAATCACATCCTCTGTGTCAAGTACCTAAGTCGGTGATGGCGAATCTTTTTGGCACCAAGTGCCCTAACCACAACATTCATGCATGCACATGCATGTGTATGCACTGAATCTCTAGAAACCCAAAGACCAGCTGGCTGGTGTACGCATACTTGTTTTTGGCCATTTTTGTCATTTTTTCTGGCTGTTTTTCAGGCCAAAAAACCGGCATGGAAAATAGCCCTGAAAACGGCCCCAAAATGGCTGAGAAACGGCCCAGAAAATGGACCGAAAAATGATCTGTTTTTTGGCTGGGTTCTGGCCCATTTTCAGATCATTTTCCAGTGCTCTGGCACCCATGAAGACCAGCTGGCCAGCGCATATGTGCGCCCCAGAAACCAGAAGAGCATCCGGCAATGGCGTGCATGCTCACAGAGAGGGCTCTGCGTGCCACCTCTGGCACGCATGCCATAAGTTCAACATCACGGGCCTAAGTTATGTTTTCCTTTAAGTATATCATATAATACAAAGATGTGATGTTTGGACAATGGGTAATGCCCAGAGGTCCTCTGTAAATGTCTAGTGGTCTAATTTTTCTGCCCAAAAATTAAGAGTAAAGTTTCCTATACAATGTTAGGTATGTAAAAGGAATATTCTGTAGAAGTTTATGGAAGTAGATTTATAAGATCTGTCAAAATGGATTACATTATTAAATGTAATCAGCAATATCATTTGTTTTGTAATTCTAAAACCCACAGCAAAATATTTGTTTGTAAGAAATGCATGGGGAAAATAATGTATCTTTCTAAAAGTTGGGTACACGAGGTATACGTTGGTGGCTACATTGGGAAAAATTAACATTTAAAAACCCTTAGTCAGGAAATTTACATGTCAAAGAATGCTAGAGAAATTTACATTTCTACAAAATGGTTTTAAAAGAAAATTACACAATATATATTATGAGGAATTGCATTTCATACAGTACGGAAAGTTGTAAATAAGAATGGATGAATTGTTAATGGAACTTTGTTAAAAAAAACAGTTTGAAATTCTACTCTAATAATGAAAAGGATAAAAATATATTCTATACTAATTTATATATGAACTTCACATACTCCTATTTATTTCTTTATTAAAATTCTAAGCCACCCATTTCACTAATAGAGTGACTCTGGACAGCTTGCAATACAATAAGTTTAAAACTGTTTGTGAAATTAGAATAAAAAAATAAAAACTGCAATGATAGGCAGCCTGGGGTGACAATCTTCTCTATACCATAATATACAATATAGATATTAATTTACATAGATTATTATAGATTACATTTAGAAATAGTACATAGTTGTAAAAAAAACTTTACTTCAATTTTGCAGTACAATATTTTGGACTCTAAAATTAACAATAACACCAACATTCAATGATTGTAAAGTTAAAAGATGAAACGGTAAAAGTTATATGTATCCTGTAAAACCAATATCTATTTAAAGTATAGAGTGAACTAGAATTAGGTAATTTGAGTATTGAGTCAATATGGCAGGATGGCACATGGCACTACCTAAAAAACCAGATAATAAAACAAGATTTTAGAAAGAGCTGACAGGGTCATATTCCACTCAGGATCAAGGATGTAGCTGTAGAGGTGGTCAACAGTATTAAGTACCTGGGGGTACAGATAACCAATAATCTGAACTGGTTTCTCTACACATCATCTTAAATGAAGCATGCAAACCAGTGTCTGCATTTTCTGCATCAGATGAAGAGAGGCCATATTTCTCCTTCTGTCCTGACCACTTTTTAGAGAGGCATGTCTACTGTCTACCGTGGACCTTACACATTTTTAAGAGGTCCCTAAGGGGGCGTGCATAAGCGCACCAGCGTGCCTACCGTCCCGTCCTACTGTCTCCATTTATATGTATTTGTTTTATGTGTTTATGGCTATGTTTTGCTTATTTATATCCATTTACTTGTGCCATCTTTTCATGTGTCTATGTCTATACTGATACTTGTTTCCTTGTACTTGTTGACAAATAAAATAAAAAAATAAAAATAAAAAAAATGATTGAGAGTATTTTCACAAACTGCATCACTGTTTGGTTTGGTGGCTGCAGTGCCTCAGAAAGAAAGTCCATTCAGAGAGTGGTAAGGACAACCAAGAAGAGTATAGGAAGCTTGCTTCCTGTTATTCAGGAAACTGCTTATAAGCACTATGTGCTTAGAGCTCAAAGCATTGTTAGAGACCCCACATACCCTCTTCGCAGTCTGTTTCTATTGCTCCCCTCTGAGAGGAGGTTTCGAAGTGTTTCTATCAGGACTACCAGATTCTGTAACGGTTTTGTTCCTGATGCCATTCGTCTGATAAACTCTCAAGATTCATTTTTCTTGCCATGTACATGAATACATCCAAACTAGACTGTGTTGTTTCTCTGTGTCATATAATATATGTGTAAATGCATAATAGTTAGTTAGTTAGTTAGTTATGTTTATGTAGTGTATATTGATGGTGGAGACCCTTTGAGAGCTGTATGCAAAAAAGATTCATATTAATGTATTCCGATTAGTGTATATTCAGAGTGACAATAAAGCTATTCTAAGTCTAAATCAGATTAAACTGTGGCAACAAGAACTGAAAGAGAATAACTAGAGATTAAAAATGATCAACATAATGTAAATCACATCTTTTTGGTTCTAACAACCTGCTGGCATTGAACATTGGCATTTTGTGCACTGCTGGGGAGTAGATGGCAATGTGACAGTTCATTGGGATGGGTGTGAAGTCTGAAAGTCATAGGGGAAGTACATTATGGAGCTTGGTGACCTGGTAAATGGGAGGAGAGGAAAATCCCATTGAATGTCTCAACAAATGGAGCACTTGCTAATTCTATGTACCTCTCTCTAGTAGGGAATCTTTCCATGTCTTCTTTGCAACACAGGTGAAAGGAAATTCCAGGTTTTGCTTCTTAACTTCTGCATCACTACTTCCAATAGGAATTAATTACAATTGATTTTTTTTTGGCTATGCTCTCTGCTTTGCACAGGCCCAAAGCAAAAGGCAACCTTTTGGTTCTTTTCTTTGGATGATTTGCCCCCCCTCCCCCAAAATTGCCTTTCCATAAAACAGCTGTTTACATTTAATTTCTACCAGCTGAAGTCCTGTTTTCAGTGCCAGAAAGTATCATTCATGCAAGGAAAATGCCCCCAAGTGCTGGTTTTTGGGGATGGGGGAGTGGGAGGTAAAGTGTGTGTGTGTGCATTTTTCATACTAACTGTTGAGCTGTTGAACACCGTTGAGCTCTAAGTGTAACTTTACCTCCTTAAGAAAGAGAAGAACAGGGTGGTACAACAGTTTGATGTTGGTGGATACTGATCATTTTCAGCCAGTACAAAAATGTCATCCAAATACTGTGATTTCAAAAGACAACTTGTTGAAAGCAAATTAATTATATTGTTTTCATTGCCTAACACATCTGGAAAAGAGGTTCCAGCATACTGGTTGTTCCTAATAGTCTCAGGTTTGAACAGCACAGCTAAATTATATTTTCTAATAATGCTATGCAGGAGGCAAATGAGGTGATATGAGGCTGCAAGGGATGAACAGTGATTCCAGATAGAATAGAGGGGGGAAAATCAACTCTTGCTTGCTTGATATAAATTTCACATTGCAATTGAAACTTAACATCTTCTGGCAAAAGAAAAATAAATAAATAAAGGTTAATGTAGTCTTTAGGTAGGTTATCACCCAATATTAATTTCTGGAAAGACAGTAGATCAGAAACTTCAATAATAGAATCTAGGTGCCTTATAACCTCAAACTGGCCCACATAAAATATTAACCCTAATTAAAAAATTAAAAAAGCAGGACACAAAACACTCCAACTTCATGTTCAAACAATTGCCACCAACCATGTTGCACTATCCGCTCTGAAAGCTCTTGAAAAAGTACAGATTCCACAAGCTTTCTAAATGCAGAAAGGAGAGGGACCACCACTGAGTAAATCAAAACAATGATCAATACGATCTCTGTCCCATGTCCGTCCTTGAACCCGGACTAGTAGGGATCCAGGTAATCCATTTGTCCTTTCAATGACCTCCCCACCCTGAAGGAAGTTGAAGATGGGTCAGTAGTTGCCATGGACGACAAGGTGAAAGGATGGCTTTGGAACAGGCCCACACAATTGCCTCTTTCTCAAGAAGTGGCATCATCCTCTTCCACCCACTCTATTTCCAGATCCACTCCCTTCTTTGGCAATCCCTAGAAGCCAGTTGGATATAGTCAAGTGTAAAATAGTTGAGTTCACCTAGAAACTGCAGGCTTTTAACTAGGTAGTCATAAATAAATCAGATTAGAAAGAATGAAGAGAATTCAGTGGGCTGGACTAACAGTCTGTGGTATCTGAGAAGGGAATATTGTTCCTTCCCCACTTTTAAGCTTTGATTGACTCAAAACCAAGACATCAAGACACAATTCAGTGGACTTTCACTACACATTTGGCCATTCCTGACAGTTCCAATTCCACAGGCTGACATCCTCTTGGAATCAGTTCTTATTTCTAATAAGAAATGACTCCGAAAAAGCAAAGTCCTCCACTGAAGGTTGAGTCTGAATTGGTTATGGGAAAGAACCTACTAGGAATGCCAGATACTTGTCATATCGAAGAGTCAGTGATAAGAATGTTTCTCAAGAACTTCTAATCTTGAAATATTTGCTTTCATTTCAAACTTGTGCCAAGCCATTATTCATTTTGGTGCTGTTAGATTTCTTAGGTGAGAGCCTTACGTCTGTTTGCATTTTTCCAAATCTTATATATTCTTCTTTTCTTTTTCAGTTTGCAAACACTTGACCCACTCAGGTGCACCGAGTAGAACCAGTCTAAGATTTATCTTTTCATTATGACTGGCACCTGTAAGACGCTGAACATTTCAAAACATCTGTTTTCATCCTCTCTAATCCAGGGGTGTGATCAAGGTAGAACTCTGAGACAATGTCCAGGGTCTCACTTTTAAAAAATGAGCACCAGATTCTATTTGGCTTCTTTCTAAAAATAAATCACTTCTATAAAAAAAGTGTTCCCCAATGAATCATCAAGATAATTGAGTGTATATTGCGAAATTACCCAACAACACTACTGCTTTAATTTCCCTTCTTTCTATTTTCTAGCTCCTGCATTTGATGCTATGATTTTTAGAACTTTGGGGCCTTTCACCCACCTTTTTCTCTTTTTTTTAAAAAAAAATGCTTTATTTTCCAGGCAATAAAAACCCTTGCCACGATGTAATTTTTAACATGATAGGAAAGATATATTATATATACATATTTTGAATAATATCATAATTTATTTATTTATATTTATATGTATTGCATATAATTTTTTAATTTTAAATGAAATCCAATGCTTTGTCCTTATCCCTGCCATCATTTTATTCCTTTTCCGCATATTATGACTATGATTCTCCAGTATGTTAGTAAGACTAAATGTGCCTTGTGTTCCTAAAAAAAAAAATTGTTATCTCTTCTTCACAGCATAGCACAGCTAAATCAGGTGTAGTGCAGCGCAAAATAGAGAATAATTAGCATTGAGATTAGATTTCAAAACATTTTTGGTTGTGGGGGTAAATAAAAGTTGTGGGAAGAGAAAACAAGTTTCTTCGTGCAAGCAAATTTTGCATGTAGCATGTACCATATTGGGAACAGGCTGTTATCGGTGCTGTACAAATCTAAGGTGCTAATCCTTATTAAGAGATAGTAGACCTACACAACTTCAGAAAAGAGCAGTGAGGATGAAGACGATTTTGATGGAACTCATTTATGGGGGAAGTTTACAATATTGAAAATGGTAGGTATTATGCTAGGAGAAAGGGAATCTCCCTGAAGTCAAGTACTACTCTATGACCTTGGCATACTGCTAAGGTACCCCAAAGGGGTGAAATTCAGCAGGTTCTGACAAGTTCTGGAAATCAGTAGCAGAAATTTTGAGTAGTTCAGAGAACCAGCAAATACCACCTTTGGCTGGCCCCAGAGTGGGGAAGGAATGAAGATTTTGCAGTATCCTTCCCCTGCCATGTCCACCAAGCCACGCCCACAGAACTGGTAGGAAATCTTTTTGAATTTCACCCCTGTACCCCATCCATGTAATGACCAGTCCCATCCCTCTTTTAGCTTGCATACAATCAACCAGATCTACTGTGTCTTCTGAGACACTGTGTTAGAGATACAGTATCAACAACAAGAACAGCAAAGCAATATTTTTTTAAGAAGACAGACAGGGAGGAATATGTTTTCTCTTTTTTCAATAGTGAAATAGGAGATCATCTAATGAAGTTAGGTGGTAAGAAAATTAGGGCAAACCAAAAGAAATGGGAAATAATTTGAGGCAGGATTTGTAAAGAAAGCCCAAAATCTTTTCTGTGAGGCTTCTCTGAAAAAGATGACGCTCATACCATAACACTGTGAGGAGCTAATTTGAAAGTGCGGATTTCAGATAAATTGTGACATCGAGCAGTGGTTTTTCAATGGGATAATTTGGGGATATCTTGTGGGTAAATAGAACAATTGGTAATGGCTTGTTTCTGAGCCAAGGATCCATAAACAAGACACCTGTGTAAAACAAGAAAATGTTTTGTGTTGTGTTGTGTTGTGTTGTGTTGTGTTGTGTTTTGTTTTGTTTTGTTTTGTTTTGTTAATAACATTATTGAAGACTGTGGAAAGGGGTAATTGGGTCAAACAGTCTAAAAAACACTGACACAACGAGTTAGAAAGTACCTCTTATAAGCCATGGGTCACTCTCTTAGACCCTGAAGGAACTTGTGTGTTGCCCAGAGTAACTTTTGTTGAGATGGGCAGCTATACAAATTTGATGATGGATGGATGGATGGATGGATGGATGGATGGATGGATGGATAGATAGATAGATAGATAGATAGACTGTCTGAAGCTCTGATCATTTGAGAAATCCTGAAGAGAGGGTGAAGTGCAAGATGAATAGAAGAGGAAACATCTTCCTAACAAACCCAACCATGAAAAAAAAAGAGAAAAGAAAGATCCAGGGTTATCATATTAGTCAACCTGTTATGGATATCTTGAAAGCTTTTAATGCAAGAAATAAAGTGATCCGTCTATAAGAATTGACAAAAATGGTAATGATTATTAGAAGTCGGTATGAATTTGTCAAGAAAAAGTCACTGTAATCTAATTTCATTTAGCAGGTCACAATAATGTCAGGGAGATAATAATTCTTGACAGCAAAGTGTCTGACAAATAATCCATGTCATGAGATTTTGAATTATGAACTAGATACAGCAGCATATCTGTTAGATAGATTTGTAGCTGTCTTGAAAACCGCATTCAAAAATTATCTTCACCTTTTTCTCAAACATAAGTGAAGTATTCGGTGGGGTAACACAGCATTTCATCCTGTATTTTTCAATCATAATTTATATAAAGAGGTAGAAGGAATGCTTATTCCACTTACAGGTGATACAATATTGTGTCAATCAAGAAAAGGAATAGATTAAAAAAATGAAAACGATTCATGGATTAGAGCAGTGGGCTGAAAGTAACAGAATGAATTTTAATAGAGGCAAATTTGAAATTCTTCACTTGAGGGATTGCATTGCATTATGGTATAAGAGCAAGGCTATCTGGCTTGGTTATATTATTGGCATTATATTTATTTGAGTATCATTATGAATAAAAGTGTCCATGGAAATATAGAAAATGATAAGCTGCCAGGGTCAAGAACAAATAAACAAATGGTATTGTAGAACGTCTCTTTCTATATACCCAGATATATCCATTTAAATCATGGTGGGACTCAGCCAGTTCGCACCACTTCTGGAAAACTACCCTGTTTCCCTGAAAATAAGACCTCCCCAAATAATAAGCCCAATCAGGCTTTTGAGCGCATGCGCTAAAATA
>JANHFT010003204.1:377649-388799 GCA_032467955.1 Pseudoxenodon macrops | reverse complement strand
CAGCCATTGCCAAGAGAGCCAAGATGCTGTTATTTATGACAGATTTTCAAATTTTTTGGCCTAAAGCATAAAAAAAATAAATTAGTGGTTCAACTAAGAAAATCACTAGTACAGATAGCACTAGTAGAGCTCTGACTCCATCAAGCATGGCTGTTGTTATATGGAGAGAAATGAAGGATATTCTTTTTCACTAAGATCATTAATTTATCTAGCCTTGTACTGTTGATAATAATTGACAGCAGCTCTATGGTTTGAGGCAGGACTTTTTCCCCACCCTTAGATTGGGACTTAACTACAAACAACTTACTGAAGCCCAGCTCTTAAGATACTACAACCTGATAATGCAGGTTGTACTAATGCAGATTGTATTAGCTCAAAATACTTTGAACTAATGCAAAATTTGTAGTCTACTTAAACTTTTGAGCCAAAAGTTTCGCTTGGATTTTTATAATTGAACAATAGATAAATACAAGGGATTTATGGAATATTAATTTCATAAAAGTTCATCTTCCATAATATGTGCAGTTCTATCAGAATATGACAGCTTGGTTTTCAGCTGCATGCTAACAGAAAAAGAAATAAATGTTATTGCAAATATTCTTGTGTGTTTCCATAAGATCTTAAAGTTTCTTCTGAAATTGAAAGCATGCATTAAGCCAACTTTCCTCAGTGTGGATTCATTTAGATCAATTAAAACTTCCACTTTTATGTTAACACAATAATAGTGGAACATTTGAAATATATTTCTTGAGGTCTAAATAGTAAGAAACTAATTCATTCAATGACAGTAGTAGCCTTAAGCCAATGTCTTAATAACCACTTGTTATTTAATATTGAAGGAGTGGTTTAAGGTAATTAGATACATGTTCAAGAGTCTTAATTTAATTAACTACACCACCAATATTTCTCCAAGTAGTTCAGCTTTTTTTTTTTTAGCATTGTTTAACTGGAAGCTTTTCATTTGAAGAGGTAAAACCAATTGTGCATCCTAGTCAGGTCATATAGTATTCCACAGCATCCTATGATTACAAAGTGCATGGAAAGTTTGGCCTAACCAGAATAAATCAATTTCTTAAAATAAAATTAAGAAAGCACCAACTTTGGCCACCCAAGATGAGGATGCCTTAAGACAGCCTTTCTCAAGTTAGTGCCTTCCAGATGTTTTCTCATATCCCCACTGACCATTGCAAGTTTGTGTCCATCCTCTAAGCATATGATTTTTCTCCACCCACTAGCATGAATAAAATATAGCAATAAGCAAAGTTGGTACTGTGATTTCATAGGGTGACAGAATATGTTAATATCGAATGAAGGTTCCCAATATTCCCTAGGAAAATTATTTTGCTTACCTCGCCTGTAGTTTGAAAGAAACAAAACATCAACCTGACTCTGTAGTGTGCAATTAACTGTTGGAAAAAGAAAATTGTCCGTAAATAAGAGTTTTAAGAATTTTTTTTTTTTAATAATCAGACAACAAAGATGTATGAAAGCAATATGTATGAAAGTTTTGGTTTGAAAGTCTGATGCTAAAAGTAGATTTGCCAGATGGGAATAGGCCTTTTCATTACAGGATATTAGAGGAGGGTGATAAAATGTTAGAACTGCATATGCATACTGTACATATATAGAGCATATGTTGGCCAGAAATCCACCCATATGAAGAAAAGTAATTAGCAATTACTGGAGTAGCACAGCAGCACAAGTCTATGCAGCTATTCCCAACATAATCCATAGCCCATAAGTAATTGTGTTAAGAGATACAATCAAGTTTAAAATGCATTTACAGAGCAATAGTTCTCAACATAAAATAGAGTAGAATAAAATCAGCCTCTGCAGCTTTTCCAAAATTTAAATATAGTAACAAATTCCAGTATCTTTATAATAATATCAAACCCACTACTCTAATATCTCCTCAGCATCTCTAAACACCCTGAAATAAATACCAAAATATCAAATATTGACTATGCTGCATAGAAAGGTTCATATTGGAGAAGGCAACCTTCCAGATAATCTGGACATTTTGAGCTTGACACATAATAACCAACATTGTTTTTGTGCCAAGACAAATGAAATGTATTAGTATAATACGTATGTTGTAAGAAATGAATACAAAACCACTGTAGCCACTGCAATTCACAGGCTGGAATTTCTGGAAACTCTTATAGAACAGCACATTGCAGTAATCCAATCTATATGTGAACAGGATAGCAGTTAAACTTTTATGACAAAGGGCTAGCAGGCATACATCAAAAGTCCTAAACCATGCCAGGTCCTCTATGGACTAAATAGTGATTCAGGACTTTTATAGTTGATTTGGCCTTTAGAAGAACCAAAGAGAAAAAGCTAGGCATTCGCTGCATATAACCAACTCCAAATTGTCTATAGACATTAAACAACACAATGAACAAGCATATCCTTTAAAATTAAAGTAATTTCCTCTATTAGGATTGAGTATATACGGTATTCCAAATAATCATGTATCTATACATTAAAAATGAGCAGTTTTAGTTATTTCAACATTGTAATGCCACAGTTCGTCTCTTCTCAAAAAAGAAATTGTTCCTATTATTGATTCAGTATTATTTTAATTAAGCCTATCTTATTCACATTTTCAAATTTCAATTGCATAGACTATTTGTGGGAAAGAAGGCAATTCCCATCAGTTAGACTGATTATTTGCTTAATATATTTCAATGAATTATCATTACAAAGTTGTGTGTTATAGTAACTTAGTGAGGGACATAAAAACAAAAAATGTTGAGTGTGGGGTATTTGAGTTGAAAGGTGAGTTAAAAATCAGCCAATAAGTACTGCTTTTCAAGTTTTAAGGGTGGCAAAGAAAGTCATCATATTATAACCAGTCCCCCCTCCTCCAATTTTACAGGTATTTTCTAGCCATTGTGATAATTAATCTAACATAGGCAAGAAACCAGCCAGATACATAGAGATGATGTGGTTTGATCATACTGCAGGTATCATAATTTGAAATATAAACTGAGAGGTTTCAGTTATGAATAATAACTGTAGAAGACATATTTTCTTTTAAGAGAAAAGAATAAATTCCATCCACCATTTCTCAAGGTGGACCTTTTTCATTTTTTCTTTGCTATATGCTTATTTTGTCCCTCTTTATTACAGGAAAGTGGGTCTCAAATTTGTGAGCCACCTCAACTCCATGTCACAAAAAAACCCAGAGCTCCATCTCAATACTTCTGTTTTAGCCAGCCAGTTCATTTTAACAAAAATGTTTCTCCCCCATGCTGAACACCTCGTTGAAGAGCTACTTCATCAAAGTTTTAACAGAAGCAAAGCATCTTTTCAAATCTGTACATAGGCTAATTAATGAATGCAGAGCTGTATGATTATGTCTTGGCAATTGCTTTCCATAATAATTGGAATGGAGAATTTACATTTATAATGAATTTGGGACTAATCTTCAATAAGAGGACATGGTGACTCTGTGGCTAAGATGCTGAGTTTGTCGACCAGAAAGGTTCGAATCCCTAGTGCCGTGTAACGGAGTGAGCTCCCGTTACTTGTCCCAGCTTCGGCCAACCTAACAGTTCAAAAGCATGTAGAAAGCAAGTAGAAAAAATAGGGACCACCTTTGGTGGGAAGGTAACAGCGCTTCATGTGCCCTCAGCGTTTAGTCATGCCACATGACCACGGAGACGTCTTCGGACAGTGCTGGCTCTTTAGCTTTGAAACAAAGTTGAGCATTGCCCCCTAGAGTCAGGAACGACTAGCACATATGTGCGAGGGGAACCTTTACCTTTACCTAATCTTCAATACCTTGGGTAACTGAAAAAGGTGTGACAGTATCAAGAAAACCTGAATCTTTCTGTAGCATTTTTCTTGTTTTGCTTTTTAATTTTTACGTTAAAATGTGCTGAATTCAATTCTGTTATTGTAAAAATGATTTGAAGATCTCAGAAGAATCCAAACTTTATTTTTCTTTGCTCAAGTTTATATTTGGGGCAATACTTGCCTTTACTCGCCTTTTTACGACCCTGTAATCCCAGATTATTAACTGGGATATTAACTGAAGAAAAGAAATGGTTAATAGTTTGCTTGTTTGTTTCTTTAAAATACATTCCTTTAGGATTAAAAAAAGTATTTGTTAAGGTGAAATAATTGTTTTTGTGGTTATTGTTTAAGATATTAGACTTGCATCTGTAGACTTTCTTCTTTAGGAATAATGCATAATTATGAATAATACATAAGAATAATCTCATGTATTAGGACATACAGTAGTTAATATCAGAAAGTTGCGATGGGTAAGATATCCTTCTCATGGATTTAGCAGCACAGAGAAGAAGAGCAACTGTTCCATTAGAGATTTGGACAGGATATGTTCAACTGGTAATCATTTTGGAACATATTCATTCCTATATGGTACATACTTACAGACATATAAACTCCTATAAACTCAGTTATACTGGTCATGACAGGGTTCATACCTCAAAGGAAGTCCCACATCAGACTTATCATGCTGATCTATTATTTTCATTCTGTTTCTTTTCTTTCACCTAGGCACTCCAATTATGGGGTCATTATATGTAGTAGAAAGAGGAACATCAGCAATCAATTGTTTTACCTTCTTATAGGAAATCATGCAAACTAGGCAAACAGAAAATAAATAAGTCTGCTGTATGAATATTTGGAACCAATTTGACATCCCATTTTTTGGAGTGATTATTTCATGAGGATCTAATATTTTAGAGCAGCAGTGCTTTAAGGTACTTTATCCACAATGTGTAGCCAGATAGTATACAAATCTACTATAGTAATATTATTTTGTGTCTTAAGTTCTGAAACTAGAAATAATGTTCTTTAGCAAAGATGAAGAAAGCTTAACTGGCACACAGAAATTCAATACATTTTTAGTTATTTAAAAAAATTATAAAATTCTAAGCAACACATCAATCCACCAATATATTACTTGCAGATTCTCCAGAAAATGTTGCATTTCACATTCTTTGGTAATATATTAAACCACTCAGCTGCTACAATTAAATTATTCTAAAACTGTATATGGAAATCTTATATTACAATAATGAGATGAACGTCTAATGATATTATAAATGTATCAAGTGGGTTTTATTTGACAAAAGCTGCAATAGTACTATTTCTGTGTTGAGCTGTCTCTAGCTAGATGAACATTTACAGCAAGATTAGGCAACCTGATGTTAATTAGAAATTTGCATAGACTACAATTCCAACAATCCAAAGCTATTGACCAGTATAACTGAGTTTATAGGAACTGTATCCTAAAATGTATGTAAGATATGGCAGTGCTTCTTAGACAGTCCTTAAATAGGCAACATCCTAAAAGCAAAATGCTCTTTAGTGATGTATTAGACACGAAATTCAGCACTTCAGACAGTGATAATTAATAGAACTATACATTTCACATATCTTCACTAAATGCTTTCAGGACTATATGAATATCCTACTCCATATTAGACAATGAGAGTTTTTATAGTTTAAATCAATCTTTTTATCGTGCAAGCCACCTGATTCCAATGAGGCTTATTTTCAAGTAAATGTGCACAATGATAAGGCAGGTAATATGCACCTCACTGTATCATTAGTTGTGACCCCGCCATAGCCCAACTTTATCCTTCATTTATTTATTAAATGTATATGGCACTCATCTCACTCTGAAAAGTGACTTATAAACCAAGCTAGCATGAAGAGTATTGGGAAGCGCCCAGCCTGGCAGGGAAGAAGGATCAAGCACAAAGTTATGGTGGAGACACTGCACAACTGCAAAAGGGCTAAGATATACACACACACAAGTTCCTGGAAGTCTTATCTAATTATTCTCAAGAGGCTGCCAGATCAGGGAAATTCCTGTATTATAAGCAGAACATAATAAAATAGTTAGTTTGAACTCTGCAAGTGTGGGTCAGGTGGTTCATGTCTACAAGTAGGCAGTAAATGTGGTTTACTATTCTTAATTGGTAACTCTTAGCCTGACAGATTTAATAAATTTCGATCTCATAGAAACATACTAAAGAAAAGAAAAGGGATTCTGTATTTCCTCGCAAAAAAATAAGAAAGAACCTTGTCAAGTCCAACCTCCCCTGCTATTTTCAGACATCTAAATGAAAGATCCTTGAAGGTTGTCAGCATTTGCTTGAAGGAATCTCCAAAGAACGGCAGCTCATCACCTCAACTATCTTCTTTGGTAAATGGTAAAACTACTGTTGTAAAACTACTTTTACTGTTAGGAAGCACTTATAAAGCACAGTGATTTCTTGTTAGTAGGCAGAGTATTGTAAAAGAAGTTACTGCTGAGATATTTTACCAATCAAAACAATTTCTCAATACAATCCATTTATAATAGTGGATTGTGAAGGTTTTGAACTGATTTTGTAATTAAAGAGGAGGAGGGGAAAACTGCAGGTGACTGCTTAACATCAGTAAGCTTATTAAAAATCATGCTCACAAGGAATAGGCCAGATATTGGATCTAAATCTCAAAATATTTCATTCATGTGGGTTTAAGCTTAAATCAATTTCAAGAATAACATTATGAACAAAGGTCAGCAAATTCAGATACCTACTTTGAATACCAACACTATCCTATCTTCTTGGATTTCTTTAACCTATAGCATTTTGACTAAACATCAGAGATGATGACATTGCTTATACTATAGTCAGAGAATAAAGCTAGCTCTTATAGCATAGTATGCAGTAAATCCAAGGATAAATCCTTGGGTATCAAGAAGTCATCCTTTTATTTTCCAAACCATGAGAAATCAGAACAAATAATCCAGTTTAATGTGGTAATAATATAACAGGATCCAGTATCATACAAGCAGACTTGCATGAGCATGATGGATTTTTAATCTGCCTAACACTTCACATTGTCAAAATCTATTCTAGAAAGATGAAAGAATATCTGCAGATTCTGAGACTGGATGGGAGCTGAAATCAACTTGCCTAGTTTCACTAGCAAAAGCACATAACTGGACAACAACCAACACATCCATTTACCACCCAGTAATAACATAAGAAAGCAAAATATGATTTGCCTAGACAACTGTTTGATTGTGACTATGCAAGTTTCAAAACATTGATAATAATGTCTTTAAAATCCTTTGTAATAGAAGACTTAAAACAGTATTTGAAAAAGATTCAAAAATCATTATTCCTATGGTTGACTAACTTCCTTTGAGAGCTTTGGTTTATACTGTAATACTTTCCATATTTGAAAATACTAAGCCACTACATTTCGATGTATTTCATGATCTCTTTTCATTGAATCCTGCTCTGAGTGAAAAACATAATTTGATATAATTATTCTCCCAATATTTGCTTCTATTTCAAAGACACCAGTATTTTTTTTCAAATTTTCTGGGGTAGACACTTGGCAAGATGAGATGACATGTCTGCATCACTGGTTCAGCACATTTTAAAAATGTTTTAAAAAGTACATATACGTATAGATGATTCAGCAAGAATTACATAAGCAATAGGCTAATAGAAAGCTCAAATCACAAAAGTAACAAGCAACATATGATGAGTAGAGCAATCACATCTACCTTGACAATGAAGTGCCAAAAGGAGAAATGCCCTGCCAAGTAATAAACTAATACACAATTACCTGAATGTACATCAAAGTACCTAGTGCCTGAAAGAAGTTACTGCATTTGCCATTTGCCTGACATTACGGTGGGAGAGGGAGGGGAGGAGGAATGAGCTGGGTTAAAGCAACTACTACTATTTGGTTCAATTAAATTATATTTCTGAATCTAATCACAAGTGGTGGTGGTGGTGGATGCTAGACTATAAATTGTAAGCAAGCATATAAAAAGCATATCAAAGCTTGTTTTACTTTGATTCAACTCTTCCTAGACATGCCTGCGATCAGTCCATTATTCATATCCCATCATTCCCCAGCCCAATAAATTTGTCTTCAGAACACCAGTGTCAGCTATTTCTATTTAGTGTTGAGGAGGAAAGAAAACCTCATAAAGTCTGGAGAACTTTTACTTTTCATAGCCAGATGGCTATGATTTGATTAAGTATAAAGCTTCCTATTAACCTAGGGGGAAAAAACACCAGCTCAGTAGTCATGCCACTAGTTTGGCATCTCCAGATAGAAGTAGGAAAAAATCCTCTCTAAAACATGCCAATACTGAGTCTGTGCTAAGCCTCTAATACATTATGCCATGGTTTACTAAGTAAACCACTATTGGTCAGGGTCATAACAGAGTTCAAGCAACATGTTTGGCCCCAAACTACATTTTGTCTCAGCAGGTTATGTAAACCCAGCCAGTATAAGGCAATTTCCTGTATTCTTAACTCATCTACCGTAAAACCATTTAATAAGCTTAGCAGTGTTTTGACACTTTTCTTATCCAAATTTGGCAGATTAGCCATTCAGCATAAAAGCTTTTGACTCATCTGGTATATTTGACTTTTCATTTTAAAAAGGATCATGCTTCAAATCTGAGGGGAAAAAAATTGAAATTGGAAGGTCTTTTTACCTACTGGCAGCTTTGCCAGCCACAAGTGGTTCTCCTTAGCATTTGTGAATATTTTTCCTTATTCTTCAAATAATGCAGTATTGCAGCATCCTTTAAGTTCTCTGAATAGTTTTACAGCTGTTAAGTTACTAATGGGAACTTCATGTGTTTGTGCCCAGCATAAGTGCTGTCAGGAAGGAACCAAATGTCAACCAGAGGTATGCAGCAGTAGCCATAAATATTCCTTTGAACATTTACCATCTGGAACCCTAGATTACGGCTTGACAAAGACCTGGACTAGCTTAAGGGCACTTTCCCTCCCCCTCTTTTAAAGAAGTCCCATCAGGTCAGTGATGTAAAAACATGGTTTCACATTCAATTTCTTCTACCATGTCTTATCATACAGAAATACAGCACCCAGGTTTTTTGGAATTTGCAAAAAATATTATAAGGCTGAAATGATTGGCACATTTAGCATCAGATGAAATGTCATCATTTATATTGCTTAGATTTGCATACTTTGTTATGCCATGTTGGATTTTTCTAAATTTCAACTTTATGCATTGTGCCAACCTTGCTACCACATGCTGAACTGTAAGGTGTGGGTTCTGGCTTAAGTTTTGTTTGCACAATATGCTAGCCTTTAGTTAACTATGACTGATGAATTAACAGCCGAAAACAGTGACTCATAACTAGCCACATTGATCAACAAGGAAGTCATGTTTTACACCTAGTGTTTTGTGTAACCCAATTAAACACTTAAAAAAAAACCAGAATGTTGTTTGCCAAACCATTTTTCAACAGAATGTTTTTTTTAAAAACACGCCTTAGCAGTAAAAGACTTACCTTTGAAATATATGACACAAGGTCAGCTTATAAACTTCAGTTGTCTGGAATACAGCTAGAAAGCAATAAGCAATTACACTGCATCAGTGCACAAACTTCAGGTTGGTAATCTTACCATTCCTGCCCTTGTTTTAACAATGTATTTATCAAATTCTAAATTTTCACCAAATTTAGGCTGTTTGGAAACAACTTACTATGTTTCTGTATACCTCTCATTAATGCATGGGTGCCACACATTCACAAGTGGTCTTGTCAATGTTAGTATCTAGGAAAGTTTACATCACATCTTTGAGTGGAGTGGAAAACTAACTACTTCATTTTAGTCATTTAACTCAACTAATTAGCAATTTCTGATACAAACACAGAGAAATACTTCTGGAGTTGTTGTTTTTAAGGATATTTTTTTCCAATGGCATGCATCAAAAATGAAAGCCAACAAATATATTTGGAAAGGGGAGGCTGATATATCAAGTTTCACCTTCAAGCTGCTGTACGGATTCTTTGATGTTTGGTCAAATGCCAGAATCACAGAACATTCAACAGCCCCATGCCCCATAATCTAGCTGTCTAAATAATTTTTCAGAAAGTATACACAAACTTCATGCACAAGAAATTCAACCTACAAAGGCAGAGAGAGATGATGGGCTTTCTTCTGTACTCATGGGAAAATGCAGGAATTATATACATTCATCTTTTTGGGGAATTATCATTTAGCAACACATTAATAGGTGCACTGGCTTTTGCATTCTCTACATGAATACCTACCCTAATTCTAACCTGTCCAATTAGCATCCCTGAGAATTCTACTTAAGCTGCCTTCATCTCTTGCCTCCTCCGCAATCTCCTGTTTAATGAGACATTAGGACACCTTAAGAGGAACCATTGCATCACAAGACATCTAGTGGAAGTTCAACTAACAGGGCATCAATGCCCAGTTAGGTTTCTGCTTCTTCTTTAATCACCACATTAAAAAAAAAATCTGTCAAATTTAATTAACACTTCAGATAGATTGCTTAGAATCTATAAATACAGCTAGGTTTTAATGACCGTTATGATGAGGCTACTTAGTTTGCAGCCACTGGTAAAACTTTCAGAGACCTTTATATGAATTACATCCTACTTCTGTGTCGCAGATGCCTGGGGAACTTCTCCAAGCTGCTAGGGGCGGTTGCTGCCTTTAACCTCTCCCTCCTTTTACGTGGAAAATCCACGCGGAAGCTCTGCCAAAACCCCGGCATCCCTTCCACCATCTCCTTCCTTCCTTCCTTCCTTCCTTCCTTCCTTCCGGGGAACACTCTTACTATCCCCCAATGTCAAAGAAGAAGCCCCGCGCGCTGCTCTACTGCCAATTTCAACAGCCCTTATAAATTACCCTCTCTCCAAAAAGGTCCCTTTCCCGGAGAAACGTGGTGACTTGGGGTAGCTCGTCTTAGAAAACTGCGTACACGCAGTCGGAAGAGAAGAGGGAACGCACCCCAGCAAAACCAGTGGCGAAGTGAACTTTTTTTCCCCCGCATCAGAAAGCTCAGAAATTCTGTGTGTGTGTGCGTGAGAGAGAGAGAGATCAACCGGGGGTCCGTGTGCACGCGGGAGACACGCGTCGTCCGCTCCTCCCCGCGGGCGCGTGAGCTTTCTTAATCGACACCTTCCCTGGCTTGACCTCGAACCGCGTCGCGGAGGGCGCTTGGTCTGCGGGGACAGGCAGGCACCTCAGGCTGCCCCAACCTCACCTCTTAGCTCCACAGCGGCGGCACTGAGGAGGCGTCTGACAAGTGGACCGCGCGCGCGTCCCATGCAAACGGGGCGGGGGGGGGGAGAAAGAGAG
>JANHFT010003204.1:361655-377565 GCA_032467955.1 Pseudoxenodon macrops | reverse complement strand
TGGGAGGGGGAGGAGGACGGAGGGAGAGCGCGAGAGAAACAAAACCAGGCTGGCGATCGGAGCGCGCCCTCCGCCAAGTAACCTGAGAGTCGCCGCAAGAAAAAGGCAGCTGTTAAAAAGAAAGTGGGCGGGTTCAGGGGGAAGGTAGATGGGAGGGGAACCCGCCTCCAGCTGCCGGGGGCGGTCGGTGTGTGTGTGTGTGTGTGTGTGTGTGTGTGTGTGAAGCGGTCGACGGTGACGCGGTGGCGTCTCCCCAGTTCTTGCATTGCCCGGGGATCCGTCGTGTTCGCTGCGCGAGAGAAAGAGCGCGCGAAATCCTCAGGGGGCCGTGGGGAATGTGCGGAAAGCCCATTGAGAAAGTGACGGGCCGGGCGGGTGGGGTGGGGGGGGAGAAGTCAGGGAAAACGTCCTTCTGTGGGAGGAAATGAAGAACTAGAGGAGAACCTTATCCTGCTGCTTTTTCTGCTTTTTTGCCCCAACCTGGGATATTAGCATTGCAAAATCCTACTCTGGCCCGCTTTCCCTGCACGACCGCGGGCGATACGTCCTGATCTTCCAGGAGGAAAGTGGGGAAAATCAAGTTGGCTCCCTGCCCCAGATATACAGGTGTAAATACAACGCGGTGCGCTCCCAACGTCAATCTGGCCGGGATTGATTTCTGCAGTTGCATTCCTTTTTCGTAGGATAAGCGTTCCTGAAGTTAGTAGGGCTCGTTTTGAGGATCAGTTTACAGCATTGCTCTGTGCACTCATTGTACCAACAAGGGGCTTTATTTGAGAAGGGTCAACTAGTAGTAACCCTGGTACTTATTTAAAACGAAGCAAACAATATAATTCAGTTTGCTGTAGTGGTTAAGACTTGAAATGGGGGTGACTGTGTTCTAGTCTCCCTTGGGAAGAAAAGCTACCTGTGTAATTGTGGTCCCATCTCTCTCTTTCTCTTATTTGAAGGCATATAATTGAAATAACATTCCAGGAAAATTACTATTGCGGACTCTTGTGTGGGGCTGCAGCCTGTGATATTTATTTGGAAAGCAGATCTAATCATCCTAATAAAATGTACATTATAAAATCTGTAAACCAATAGGATCTTTTTGACATGCTTTCTAATTACCATAGCCTAATGTGAACAAAAATGTGTTTTTTTTAAAAAGGCTGTGGGTTTTTCTTACATTCCAAAGTGTCTTAACACTTGGGCTGAATCTGCATTTCACATGATGGTAACTGTTGAATTTCTTTGAACTGGAGAATTCTAAAAAGAGAACTGTCATTAAAAATGCAAATCTAACTTGTACATGTTAACTGTCTGAGATGCTTTGTGCATATTTTTTTTCTAAAGTGGTTTGCTTGATTTGTAAAATCAATGAGTCTCAATGAAACATATTTTAGACTCACCAATGCTATTTCATAAAACATTGAGGAAAATATGTTTTGTGCCAGATTAGTAAATGACATGTAAATGGAAAAAATGAATATTTCTTGATTTCATTTGCTTCTGTTTCTTCCAAGAAGTAATTATGTTACCTCTGCTTCAGTCTTTTAAAAGAGCAGTGCTTTCACAAATGCTGTATAAACTAAAACACATTCCCTAATCTTCTAAACTCAGATAAACAAGGAACTGGACAATATTCTTGACCAAGGCAAGTGGAAAGGTCATGATAAACCTTTGTTGAGTAGTGCCGGTTAATGCCAATTGATGCTATGAGACAAACTTTATTTCTTTTCTTGCTGGAATGTGGTCCATTTGGAAAACTCTTCAGGCAGTTTTAAAACTAACTTGCTTGAATATTGTAGTTTGTTTTACATTTGCATGCTCTAGAGTACCAAATGTAAGAACCCGTGAAATTGCAGACTTCAGTTTCACCTCTATCCTGTCAGCAACACTACATCCAAAGCATATACTAACTGCTCAAAGAATATCTCAAATACTACAAATGCTGCATACAGCATTAAAAGCTGGGTGTGAATTAAAGGTGCAGACATGGAATAAAGTAAAAAGTAAAGTAAAAAAGAAAGCTTTTATTTGCATAGTGAAATAATTAAGATACTACTACTAAAGTGCAAGAAAAGAAAAGTTAATGAAAAATAGGAAGGAAGAAATACACAGAAATGCCTTCCGATATTTACAGCATTTAAAATTCCAAATATATTTTAACCTTTGCCCCTAATGTTAAATCATGTTACTGTTCCTACTATAATCTATCCTATCGAATTATAAAAAAACATAAGTCACACATTCATTTTTACACAAAATGTCCAGAAGAGCCTTCCTGTCAGCAATACATGTAGATGAGGTCCTTGGTTAAAAAAGTTAATTTATTCTAATTCAAAAGATCTTTTAAGCAGATTGTGATATCAAAGTCTGTTCATATGTTCATGTTTTGCACTTGAAATTATTGGATCTATTCAATGGAACAAATAAAGAATCCAGCCAGCACATGAAGGCAAAAAGCAACACATTCTTTAAAAGGTCATAGCATTCCATACAAGTAAACTGGGTCAGAGGCAACATACATTTGCATATTATCTCCTAACTCCATGCTTTTTACAGATTTGGAAAGAGATTGTTATAACTGCTTTAGTCAAACAACCCACCATAAATGGTGAAGAGAAAATGAAATTTGACCTGACTAGGTCAAAATGACCTTACTCTGATCAGATTTGAAACAAAATAAATTACACATTCATTACACATTAATTCTAAAGCACCAGCTCCATTGTTGGTAAATTTACTGTTGTATACTTCCTTTTCTGATGTTTTTCCCACACTTAATACAGAGTTTTAACTTGGCAGACCATTTAATTCTATGATTTATGCTGTCGATACTACCATTTACATTGTATTGCAAAATTCCTCTTTTTTTCACAAGAGGAAAATACAAGCAAACCTGGGACACCACCACCACCCCCAACTTTGCAAAAATGTAATTACATTCATGGGTGAGAAGCTAGGATGGGGAATCAATATTGTCACTCAGTGGCTGAGCATCTACTCTGTATGTAAAAATTTATACTAGGTTCAGGTTCTGGTATTATTTTATTGTTGCTGCAGTCAGAGAGATTCTGAGCAGTTTGCAACATCCATCAATACAAATTACACATATTGTATAACAAAACCAAATAGTAAGAAACCATCATAAATAGTAGCAGAATAATGTAACCTATAACATTAGCTCATGTGACAAAGGCTTTCCCAAAAAGTTCATATTTCCAGAGAAAAGCTATTTCAAAGTGAAAGAATCCCTTTCCTCAGTTTATTGATTGGGTGTGTTAAAACCATTAGTCTTGCAAACACAGTGACAAGGGATATAATGCTTTCATAGTTTAAAAACAACACTTTGAAGTGCACCTAGAAGCAAATAGTGTAGGGAGCCAATGCAAGGCCTGGTGCATGGATGTGTGCCAGTCAGCAGCCAGCTCTCAAATACTGGACCAAATGAAACTTCTGCATGGTCTTCAAAGGCAGCCTCATGTACAACACATGGCAGTAATCTACACTGATGGGAAAGCAGGCATAAGAAAGCAGGAATAAGATTGTGAGTGTCTCATGATCAGGTAAAGCCAGTAGTGGGATTCAGCCAGTTTGTACCTATTTGGGAGAACTGGTTGTTAACTTTCTAAGCAGTTCTGAGAACTGGTTGTTGGAAGAAATCTTATTTTGTTTTTTGCCACTTTACAGGGCTAATCCTGTAAAGAAGGCAGGCAGGCAGGAAACATTCTGGTATTGTTTCTAGCCTAATCTTTATTGCCCTGCTTACAGAAACTGCTTCTCTTATTGCATTTTAACAGCTAAGTTGAAGCGCCCATCAACATGAGTGATGTTGAGCTGGCCATGCCCACACGGTCACATGACCACCGAGGCACGCCTACCCAGTTGGTCATTAGAGCAGAGAACCAGTTGTTAAATTATTTTAATCCCATCACTGGGTAAAGCTATAACTAATGCATCAGTTGGACAAAAACTGTTTATCCACCTGTCCATATCCATCCACTCCCAATAATCATGAGTCTAGAACTGTCCCCAAATTGTAGACTGCTTTGACAATGACTAGGCCACCTGATCAAGAATCAACAACAAAGAACAAACATTATTTCTGAGTTCAGCTTCTGCCTGATTCATCCCATCCAAATTCTCACAGGGCTGGAAAAAATATCTTGCCTGAATCTTGGGCAAAGCAGCAAATTAAGATCTATTAGACTTCGTGTTCCAAGGATCTGAAGCTTTATCATTCCCCCTCATGACTCAAATTTAGATTCATGTGATGAAATAGATTGGTTTTAATTTTAAAAAAAACCATGAAGCTTTAAAAGAGTTTTTCATTGCTGGGGAAGGAAATAGTAATTCTCCCCAAAGTATTTCAATCACATCCAAACATTCCTTTTATTTTTTGTGCACCAATTTAAATTCAACTTCTATCTGTATTAGATGTGGAGTGCTTTAAATGCTGGTTTTCCTGTAACAAACGGCATCTTGTAAATTGATATAGGTCTGCTTTTGAGCAAATCCATCAGAAGTATTTCTGATGTTTAAGAAACCATCAGTCTACAGTGGGGGAGGGAGTCACTTATGTTTAATTCTGGCCAAACACACCACTGGCACACATCTCCTAATTTAAAAAGAAATAAAAAATGCCAGGTTGCTAGTTAGATCACAAAATGGGATAGTACAAAAGGGAAAATAACAGGTAATCAAATGATGTGGCTGGAATTCCACACTGTAGTGCTCTACATGGCAACATTTTCACTCAATTCGTACTTATTAGCTCTAATATCCATGGTAACTGACAAGTGTTTGTAAGTAGGGGTCTTAAGCATTTCTCATCTTGAGCTGGAACAATTCCTTACTTTCTTTCCCGAATCTTTTCATTAATTAAGGGTCTCATAAACCTCAGCTCATTTACCTGGAGCACTGAACTCTGGAGCATTGACATGAATAAGATTGGCCTGCATAGACTTTGGATTTTTTGGGGATAATTACCCTGAAATATATTTTGCTAGGTTCAGTCCTGATTACCTCTTATCGCAATGCATATAGGATTGCAAGCTACAAAGCCCCCAGGACTTTGTTCAGCGTAATATAAAAACTTGTTATTCATTTGAATCTGAAGAACAAGAATGGCATTACATTTGGTACCTATGCAGACAGGCAAGCTTTACATCTTCAGTCAAACATTCACTATTTTGACAGCAAGCTTTAATCTACAAAAGCAACGTATCTAACACCAAACAGATACATTATGTGAAGTCCCACCTCTCTAGAAAAGGCTGTAATGCTGGTAAAGAAGAAAGGAAAGAGAAGGAGAGGATGACCAGAAGCAAGTTGTAATGAAAGTGGTGACTGAGGCACCTGCAAACTGAACGAACTAGAAAGAAGGCTATGAAAACTATCTACAGACCCCACACATTCTGGACATAATTTGTTTCAACTTCTTCTCTCAAGACAAATCTACAGGGCATTGAACGCCAAACAATTAGATATAAAGACAGTTGCTCTCACTCTGTTAAACAACTAATTCCCACAACACTGTCTTATGCCCCTGGGATGTCAAACAGTGTAATAGGGCTGTATTACTATGATCCTTCTCATCTTTCGTATTACCTACTTCCTTAGCTTCTTATGACTATAACTTTGTTGTTTGTATCTTACGATTTGTGTTGATTGTTTTTATTTAGTATCCTATTATGATTTATGTTGATTGCTTATTTAGATACTATGACTATTACTGAGTGTTGTATCTTATGTTTATGATGATTGTATTTTATGATTATGATCATGATTTATCACTTGCTGCTTGTATGTACACTGAGAGCTTATGAAATTCCTTGTGTATCCAATCACACTTGGCCAATAAAGAATTCCTTATTCATTGAAGGCCTCATTCACTGAAGGTTGTGAAATCTACCACACTGCTCTAGTTTCTGTCGGGTAGACTGATATATTTCAATTTCCCGTGCTGAAACAGGATGACTAGGCAAAATCCTTCAGCCAGCTTCCATGTCTAGAATCAGGGTTTCCTAGCTCTAGTTTAGCATTTAACTACTACATCCACAATCACAACCACACTTGGTTTCATACTGAATGTAACAAAGGTTAAATTAGCTGGGACATTCTTGCCTAACTGATTTAGGATGAATTGTGTTATCTTTTCTCCAAGAGTTCCAGTCATCTTAAGTGGGTATTGTGGGCTAAGGGACTTTGGTCCAAAGTTACTGAGTGAGTTTCCAGTAGTAAGGATGAGCTAGAATTTGGATTTTTCAAAATCATAATCTAGCACTTTAACAACTAGACAAGTGATGTCATCGTATGCCAAAAGTAGGGGGAGCGCGGGGGTGGTGGTGTTGCATGCATGCAATCCCACACCCATAATGCAATGTTCTTCCCCCATGCATGTGCACACAATCACCCCACACTGCCCCCTCCCACACATGCATGCAGGCCTCACTCTAGTTGGCCTGTTGGGCCATTTTTCGCCCTCCCCAGGCTCCAGGAGGCTTTTCTGAAGGCTGGGGAAGGCGGAAAAACGGCTTCCCCCTGTACTCTGGAACAGCGAAAATCAGTTGGCATGCGCGCTGGAGCTAACATAGAGTAACACCTTACATGCCCTCAGATATGGCTATGTGTGCCACCTGGGCACTCTGCCATAGATTCGCCATCACAGAACTAGACCATGCTTTTTTGCCTTTGTTCCAGTTCCTGAAAGAAATTATGACTGGGTTTAAAAATTATATTAAGGCATAATATAATTTCTCTACTTTTGATTTAAGAATGTTGTGTAAAATCAGCCCTTATGGTTTATAAATTATGATTTAAGGCTTAGCATGTGGTGTGAGCACAGATAATTGCTGCCAATTCAATAAATATAGCTAAATAAACTATAGATTAATGTGTTCTTTTAATCTTTCATATATATTTAAAATATGATTCATGTTCATAAAGTGTTGCAAGCATTTTGCCAACAATTAAAATAATTGCTAATTATTGGTAACATATTGACTTGCCCTGATGTTGTACCATATTATTTCAGGTCAAGGCAGAAGTCTTGAAAGCTATATGCATGGGATGCCTTTATGGAACAGTTTGGATATTTTAGGTCTCTGCACATGTGTATTTTGCATCTGCTATTTTTATTGGCAAAAAATCTCATATGGTCGCATTACAAAAAAAATGTATACAGAAAGCCTGCACAGCCTGCACAGAACTTAGTAATAAACAAATAAAAACTTGTTTCTGTGTACATACAGCTAAGACCGTATCATCAGAATACATGTTTTCGGTTCTCAAGTATCCTTACCTCCCACTTTCTTGTTACTAAATTACTTTATTCAAGTTAAAAAATCTGGGAGTGAGCCACAGAAAACATAGCTGAACTTTCTCTATACAATGGTTGATTTAGGACTAAAAGGACTTATGAGATCTAAAAATTAAACGTTAATTAACCTCAAACAAATAATCAGAATGAAAGCTTTCACATTAGCCAGATCTCACCATCTTCATTTCTTTCCAGCTTAGTTTGACATAAAACTGGCTCCAAAAACTGATGAACATGAGGAGATATGAATAATCCAGAAACCTCCATATAATTTTTTCTTATCAACATTCAGCCTTAATGTTTTCCCCTGACCTTTTTTTCTATTATTACATAGAGCTGAAGGACTACTTCCCTAAGAAAACAGCATGGATTCAGTTTTTTCACTGAAGAGACATTGTGGGAATGCATATAGTTCAATGCAATCCCCCCCCATCACTTAAAGGAAATGAATTTTCAAATAAATCTTTCATCATGGTCACAGACTAGCATAAGGAGGCTGGGATACAGTCAATGAAAAAGCATAGAAGATACATCAGAGTCTTAAAATTATTAAACAAAGTATAAGATATATTTATTTAGTGTATGGTAAATACATTAATATATAGTGGTTCAAATGTTAATGTCCAATCCACCAAGCCATTCAGGGATCGGGTGGTCTATGTTGAAAAAAAGCAGACATTGGGCCAGTGTAAGCTCTTGATCGACATTCAGACACAATGTGATGGATATTTTCTCGAGGAGCACTACAGTCACACTGAGGGGTAGACAAGACTCCATTTAAACAATGAGTCCTGGCAGACACCATGTTGGGTATGGATCCTGTTCAGAGTTTACCAATGCTGATGAAGAAGCTCAAAACCTGGCACCTTTTGTGTAGGAACATCTATGTAACTGCCTGTCTCTGGGCATTCAGCAGCCCATTTGGCTTTCCACCGTGTGTTGATGTCAAAGTTGTTAGATAGCTGTTGAGCAAGTGCCAGAGAGAGCTTCCTGGATTTAAGCCTGCCAATTGATAGATGAGTTAGATCAGTGTGCACAGGAAGAAGTGAGGTTCTCAAAATTTTGTTGTACTCCTTCACTAAGGCTTCCTGCCTTCATAGGGCTAGTGATGCAATGTGGCTTAAGATGGGGAGCCAGCAAGTAGGAGTAGATTTTATGCAACTGCTTTTGCTCCTCATTGTATCATTTAGTCTAGCATTGATCTTGCTGGTGTGGCAGTTATTAAACCAAACAGGGATACAGCATACAGCTGTGGAGTAGATCAACCCTAGTGCTGACATTCTGAGAGTAGAGACTGAGGCTCCCCATCCTGATCCTCTTAGTTTCTGGAGTAAGTTGTTACTGATATTGATTTTAGCGGACATGTTCTCTAGGTGTTTCATATAGGAGAGAGTCCAATCCAAAGTTACTCCAAGGTATTTGGGGTAAGGATCATAAGGGAGTAGGTTGTTATTCAGGTAGGCCTTCGTGGTGGCATTGGCGAGTTTGTTGTTGAGATGGAAACAGGTGGACACCATTTGCTGACACTGGATATGAGTCTCCAGTCAGCAAAGAATTTTCCCAGGGACTTCGGGTCCTCAGAGAGGAGGCAGTCCAAAACTTCCAAGTTTTTATCTTGCGCTGCTAGGACCAGGTTATCTGCATATCTAAATTTACATCTCCTCGTAGCTGGCATATCTGAGATAAAAAGATTGAATAGTGTGGGTGCCAGTGTAGAACCTTGTGGAAGACCGTTGTTGAGTCTTCTTAACTTGCTAACATTGTCCCCCTTAATGATCTGAAAGGATATATCACTGAGCAGGTTGTTTATTAGGCGATAGAGGATTTTACAGGGGATGAAGTGACTCAGTTTGTAAAGCAGACCTTTATTCCACATGGTATCGTATGCTGCAGTAAGGTCAATGAACACAGTTGTGGTTTTGAAGCCTCACTGGAAGCCAATATGTCCTGTTAAGCTCATCACCTGTTCAACACAACTGCGATTATGATGAAAGCTGGCTTGTTGCATGGGCAGAAATGTATCTATTGTAGGTCCAATTCTGTTTATGATAAGTTTCTTCAGAAATTTGTAACAAGAACTCAGAAGGACAGTGGGGCAGTAGCTTTCTACTCTGTCTTGTGGTTTTCCAGTTTTCAGAAGCGATATTTGGCTTTTTTAGATTCCGGTGGGAGATGTCCACTAGAAAATATGTTTGAAAAGAATTTGCCAAGCCAATTCCTTGTTAGTTTCTCAAAATGAATTAGAAATTCAGGGTGTATGCCTTGTGCTTTGCCAGACTTTAGACTGCTGATGGCTGCATCGATTTCGTCCACAGAGAAAGGGTGGGTGAATTCAGAGTGTGATGGAGCTGACTCTCGAAAGGCTGAGAGCACTCTCTTGATGGTAGTTGAGTGCTCTTTCACCTTTGGGGCTTTAGAGAGGGAGACAACTTGGGAGGCTACATGGTCGGCAGTTACACTGGGTGTTTGTCGAGCAGGTATAAGATATAAAAATATATGTATTAAAACAAAATTGTATATGTAAAAAACAAGGCTCTAAAAAAATTTAAAAGGAGTAGGAGCATTAAATGGGTAAATAGAAACATATAAAGAGTAGTACTAGCAATAGTAATAGCACTTAGTAATATGTGATTTGCACAATAGCAGTAAGTGGAAGGAGATGGGTGATAGGAACGATGAGAAGATTAATAGTAACAGTAATGCAGTCTTAGTAAATAGTCTGAAAGTGGTGAGGGAATTATTTGTTTAGCAGAGTGATGGCGTTCGGAAAGAAACTGTTCTTGTGTCTAGTTGTCTTGGTTTGCAGTGCTCTATAGCGTCGTTTTGAGGATAGGAGTTGAAACAATTAATATTTTTTATTATTATTATATAATAAATAATTATTATAGTATTTGCACCATGAATTTAAAACAAGCCCTATCTGCCATTGTCTGCTGGCAAAACTCCAATAAAAATTATAATTGCATTGATGACCAATCTGTACCACCTTGGAATCATGATATTTGTATAGGTATATAAATAGAATGTGGGACACGATGGCTCAGTGGCTAAGATGCTGAGCTTGTCGATCAGAAAGGTCAGCAGTTCGGCAGTTTGAATCCCTAGTGCCATGTAACAAAGTGAGCTCCCGTTATTTGTCCCAGCTTCTGCTTCGAAAGCATGTAAAAAAGCATGTAAAAATAGAAAAATAGGGACCACCTTTGGTGGGAAGGTAACAGCGTTCCATGCACCTTCGGCTTTTGGTCATGCCGGCCACATAACCACAGAGACATCTTCAGATCGCGCTGGCTCTTAGGCTTTAAAACGGAGATGAGCACCGCCCCCTAGAGTCGGGAACAACTACCACATATGTGCGAGGGGAGCCTTTACCTTTTATAAATAGAATGTGGAATGTTTGTGAATTTCACTTGGTGTGCTTAGCTGCTGGCCAAGGAATCAGGAGATTGTGAGTTCTAGTCCTGCTTTAGTCATGAAAATTGGGTAAGTGACTTTGGGTCAGTCATTCTCTCAGTCCAACCTGTCTCACAGGATTGTTGTGGAGAAAATAGGAGGAGGGAGTAGTATTGGGTATGTTTGCCACCTTGAGTTACTTATCAACAATAAAGGTGGGATAAAAATTGGTTAAATAAATATGAACATTCTAAAGACAGATGCATTTGTTGCACAGTTAAATGTCTTTTCTGCATCTTCCTTCACTGGATCTTCATCCATTGGGTTCCTGTACTAAAAGATAAATATGAGCTTTATCTTTTTAATATGGTGAAGCAGCATAAGAAGTTGCAAATGAGTATGTAAAATCAAAGGCAATCAAGAAGAGAAGTGGTCTTATTTGGAACCATGATTAATGAACTGACCTCGCATGATGAATGTGTTGTATAGTAATTCTTACATGAAAAATGTATTATGTCATACAGCTCTGCAGCATCGGTGAAGCTGAAAGCATGGAGTATGAGTTCACTTACTGCAGGGAATTTGGAAGTCTGTGTTTCTACTAATAAACTTTAGCCACTCCAGTACTTCTTCACATTACAATAAGAAAGTCTAGTGCAAAACTACACATTGCATTCTGTACTGAGCATCAAAAATTGCTCTAATTGGACAACTTTATATTGGTGGGAGAGCACACATAATATGGGGGGGCAAGGTTAATAATAGAGACCACTGACCTTTCCACTGCTAAATTGAAGGGCTTTACACTCTTTCTTCAGTCAGCAGAAAACTCTACTAGCATGACATTTACTGCCCACATTGTAGGTCCAATTCTGTGTCTCTGAGGTTTTATTCTCAGTCACTCTCAGTCAGCTGACTTCCTTCCAATGTAATGGATGACAAAGCTCAAGAGAATTTTGACACATCTTGAAGCTGGTGTAGAGTCTTGGGACAGGAAGGAAATCATGAGCCTTCACAGGTCTGGTGGCTTTGCTCAAAAAAAAAAAAGTATCACTGTGTTGTAGGGTCTGTCCTTTTGGATGTGTAGGTGACATCACAATACATGAAAGAAAGGGACGGAGTTTGCATTGGAATGCTGCTTTCATGAGACTGGCTAGTTTCAGCCCCAGTGCAGACACTGAGGAAAGGACCAGTTTTATACCAGAATAGCCAAGAAGGAACCAGGTTTGTCTAATCTAGGAGCTGAGCATGGAATGAAAGCAACATTATAGGGACTTAGAAGAAAAAAAATAGAGGCAAGTCAGCTTCTGAGTAGCTGCTATAAGTAAGCAAAGGGGGAAATATCGGGATTTTTTTGTTTATTTTGTATTTTGTTAACCACATTGTCTATTTTTGGGCTTACATTACTGTTTTTATTCTGTGAGGAATAGATAAAAAAAATTGGGGATGTTTAACTAGGGGTGGGAGAAAGAGAAACAATCTCCAAATATCAGATGGACTGTCAAACAAAATGGTGCAATCTATATTGCCCCAGGGGGCAGGACCAAAACCAAGGAAGTCCAAGCTAGTCCAATCAGAAGAAATTTCCAGATTCTATGAGATACCAACCAGAAAACAGAACTGCCACATCATGTGGCAAGTGTTCCTTCATTACAGATCTTCAAACGGTCTATGCATTATTTGTTTATGCTGATAAGAAGTGAATCCACCTTTTTTCCTTTTTGGTCTGTGGGTTCCTTTCATCTGTTGAATGTGATGCTAGAAACTAAAGAAGAGAAAATACATGCTATTATTCTTATAGATTAAATATGACAGCACTGCATGCACGTTTGACTCTTGGTTAGTTCCATTAGTTTCTGTCTGTATCTTTAAGTTGTGTGATGGGTCACTGCCTCAGTCATTTGCTGGCTCATCTTGAATGCCTACTTGCAGGTGCTGGGAGGATTGGCCTCGTTTGTTAACCACCTCAGATGATAAATAATTCTGCTGCTTAATATACTAAAGCAAGATTTACATAAGACATTCAAGATCAGAGACACAATTTAAACCGTTAGGTTGACTGCTTGCAGGCCAGAGGTGGATTCTAAAACTTCTTACTGCCAATTCGCTCAGGGGTGCGCTGCGGCCATGCGCATGCGCAGTGCTTTAAAAAAGCTGCTGCGCATTCACAGAAGCAAAATCTAAGATGGCACCGCCTGTGGCGCCTCCGAAAGAACCAGCTCGAGACTGTGGCAGGTCCGAGTCGCTAATGTTTCTACCAAACCGGGCCGGTAAGTATTACTAACGGTTTGGACCAAACCGTTAGGAACCCACTTCTGGTGCAAGGGGTGTCAAAATCACATGCAGGCCACGCCCACTCCAGCTCCGCAAATGGAGAAAATGACAAAAAATATCACATGACAGCAAGATGACGTGGCGAGTTTGACACTCATGGGTTGGCATATATTTTAGATTCCAAAGTGTATCATTTCTACAGTATCTGTATATCTCCAGTCTGCTCTCATGACGAAAATGTTCTGTATATTTATTTCTGATTAATTAATCAGGGGCAAACTTTCTCATGTTTTGCATTCACAAGCATTTGTGCAATAGAAAATGAACATGTGTTGAATGAACATGAGCCTTTTTCTTTAGCTTGCTTCAACACCTTTCTCTTTACCAAACTGGATGGGAGACAGGGAGGAACCTGTTCAATGAAGGATGTTGTCCTTGTGATCCTGAGACCCTTTTATACATATTTTTCTGTTGCCATTTCTACATCAGTTTACATGCTTTAACTACCCCTTAATAAAAACCAGTGATATAAGGGCAATGTAAGGGTTAGGGTTTCCTATTCACAGCTCAGAATTCTATCTCTGCCAAGAGATTTGCTAAGTTTCTATTTGCACCATCCATGAAAAGGCATAAGAATGGCATAGTTATCCTATTTCTGCTTTATCTGTTGTTTCATATTGTTTTGCTTCCTGACTCTGGTTCATATTCATATTTCATTCATATGAATATTCTGTTCATATTTACTTTGCTCTTTGTTTCTGAGGTCTTCTTTTCTTTTTCATCTTGTTGATTGTTGAATGTAGTTCAATGAATTTGAATTTGAATGGAATGCCTCCCTTGTAGCAAGTGATAACAAGCAGTTCTTTAGCCTAGGATGGTCCTAGATCCAAGCTGGTGGAACCTGGATGCTTTGCTGTTGCTGAGGCTGGCCTCTGGCCCTGGAGTGATGGTTGTTCATGCTTTTTGCATATATCTTTTAACACTGGTGTTTGTTTTCCTTTAGTGTAGGCTCTAAAATGGGCAGGTTATGTGCAGTTTTGAATATTGTAAAATGTAGGGCCTTCTCATAGGGATGAGAGGGAAGATGATGGACGTAACATGTCTAGCTCTTCATTCCCTCCTCAGGTATAGAGTCAACACGCAAGAGATAATTCTGCTATACTGGCCATTTGTGTAAAAATAACATAAAGCTTGTTGTGTATATTTAAGTATTCACAGACAGGCACATGCAAGCCCTGCTTTGTTTCTCTTTAAGCGATTGTGAAAGTCACTGGGCCCATATAGTGATTCATTGACCACATGATGGAGCTATCTTCACACAGTTTCATTTTAGGAGACCATTATGTTCTTGACATACTTGTGCGAATGAGATTTTAGGATCAAATCATATGCTATTCTCATCAATAGATATTTACTTAAAATGTTTCCCTGCATTCTTTTAAAACAATTGCAGCAGCGTCTTGACACTAGTGGATAGACCCACTAATGATATGTGTTTCTACTATTCTATAACATCCTATATCCCTGATGTCTAAACCTCCTTGTAAAACAATTTGAAGTCATGGGTCAGTTCTCCTGAGATGGCTTTTTCTGCAGTTTTTGCTTGGCAATTGTAATGCATTCCTCTAGCTCACTTACAGATACCACATTAAGTAATTGCAGAGTCCTGGAAGTATCCATCAATGGTCACTTAGTTTACAGGCATTATATGGCATAGCTCTCCTGCTATATAGAGACCTTTTTGTCACATTTACTCTTCTAATATGCAATCCACAGACCTCTTTGGGGGATTATACAGGAAGTACAAAAATCTGAGTTACAGGTCTGCTAACTGGAGCCAAGCACAATTAGCATTTCAAATGGCTTTAAAGAGCTACACTCACTCTTGATCTCTTTCAGTGTTCAGTTCAAAGTGTTTTGATAGCTTGGAACCAAAATGTTAAAGGGTTGCTTATCAATCTGTCTGAATTGTGCAGGCACAGTAGTTTGAGAGGTCCTCACTAGTGAGATACAATAGAATAACAGAGTTGGAAGCGACCTTGGAGGTCTTCTAGTCTAATTCCCTGCTTAGGCAGGAAACTCTATATTATTTCAGACAAATGGTTGTCCAATCTCTTCTTAAAACCTTCTAGTGATGGAGAATTCACAACTTCTGGAGGCAAATTGTTCCACTGATAAATTGTTCTAACTGTCAGGAAATTTCTCCTTAGTTCTAAATTGCTTCTCTCCTTGATTAGTTTCCATCCATTGCTCCTTGTCCTGCCCTCAGGTGCTTTGGAGAATAATTTTATTCCCTCTTTGTGGCAACCCCTGAGATATTGGAACACTGCGATCATGCCACTCCTTGCGGATGACACCAAGCTGGCAGAAATTGCCAATCTTTTAGATGACACACTAAAGATTCAGAAGGAACTTGACAGATTTAAACACTAGTCGCTAACCAACAAAATTCAATTAATTGGTGAGAAAAGTAAGACTCTACATATAGGCAAGAAAAACCAAATGCACAGATATAGAACCGGTGGTACCAGACTAAATAGTAACAACTGTGAGACAGATTTAAGTGTCTTAGTAGACTACTACTTGAGTATTAGTCAGCAATGTGCTGCAGTTGCCAAAAAACTTACTACAGTCTTAGGATGCATCATCAGAGGGATAATTTCAAGAGCACGGGAAGTTATAGTACCACTTTATACTACACTGATGAGACCAGATTTTGAATACTGCATCCAATTCTGGTCACCACAATACAGAAAAGATGTTGATACCCTAGAAAGATTGCAGAGAAGAACAACAAAGATGACAAGAGGTCTGGATCAGGGGTGAAATCCTACCGGTTCGGCCCGGTTCTATAGATTATGTTGCAAGCAGCTGGTGATGTCATAGAACCGGTTCTGTTAAATCTGTTAAATCTGTTGCCATTTTGTGTGCTTTTGC
>JANHFT010003204.1:329008-356733 GCA_032467955.1 Pseudoxenodon macrops | reverse complement strand
TTTTAGCCTCCAGTCCCCTAATCATCTTTGTTGCTCTTCTCTGCACTCTTTCTAGAGTCTCAACGTCCTTTTTACATTGTGGTGACCAAAACTGAATGCAGTATTCCAAGTGCGGCAAAACGCGTACTTCCGTTGCGACCCCGAACTTGTAGGGAAGGTAAGTAGAACTCACATCTGTCACAAGTATAACATTAATATAGGTAACATCACATGATCCAATCTATGTTGGTCACCAGGAGCAGAGGTTTATTTTTCCAAGCTTTCATACTCTTCCTGGAGCCCATCCTCAGGGAACCTCTCTCTCTCCAGAATGTGTGCACTGGGCTGTTCCATGCATAGTGTTTATGTGGTACCTGGTTGGGTGTGGCTTTTAGTTGTTGATTGGGGTATTGGTGGCTGGCTATTAAGTCATTAATTGTTTGCTGTGCTGCTGTGTACAAGGACTCAATACATTCAATTTTGCAACTACTAAGATTGTTGGCCGAGCAGGGTCAAAAATACCCAGAGAAATGATTGAAGCCTGGGAAATGGGCCTCTGGTCAACAGGAGTGGTGAATTACTATCCCACTTACCAGAAATGTAGGAGCCAAAGGCATTGCAGCACAAGGAAACAACAATCAACAACTTAATAGCTGGCCATCAATACCCAATTAACAACTAAAAACCACACACCATCAGGCACCACATAAATACTATGCATAGAACAGCCCTGTGTATACATTCTGGAAAGAGAGAAGTTCCCTGAGGCTGCGTTGCAGCACAAGTCCAAAAGCTTGGAAGAATAAATCTCTAGCACCAGAGATTTAGATTGGATTCTGCAATGTTATCCTGGGTCACACATATTTGCTGTCATTCAGCATTGATTCTTTCTGAAACTAGAAAAGTATTCATTTTCTTCAATATATATTTGAAATATTTTTACTAAAAATGAAAGTTAGAATTTTGTCAATAGTTTATCAACATATGCCAAAATAAATATGAACCTATTAAAATCATGATAAATGTAATACTAATCTCTCCTTAGGTAATAACACTAAAACATATTTTACATTCATACTGCTCTGCATGGAAATCATATAACTGTATACCTGCTGATCTCTTCTTCAGCTTCTAATTATATTTTGCATTGCATCATTGCATTTGTAGTGGTTACATTGAGATGAGATAAGAGAAGATATATTTGCCTATAAAATATTATAAATATAGCATAGTAAAATATGAAAAGATTGAAAAGTGTCATTCTGCAGCTGATTTGAGTAAAAGCACCCACTATCAGATGCGATAATTCAAACATATGAAACCATAATGTTCAATCTTGCTTGATCTTTTATCTAATTTTAGCAGAACTAAGCACTGGCATGAAAAAGCAGTTATTTCAGAAATATCTGAATTGACTCACTCTTAGTCCATTCCTTTCTGTTTCTGTAAGATTAAGAAATATTTTGCTAAATCCAAACAAAACTAGTTGTAGGGAAAGGGCTACTCATAAAAATAGTATGGTCCAGTTGCAGATGAATGGAATGGGATTGTATTTCAGATGCAAATCAGATCAAGCATGATGATCTCTTCATATCACAGTTCTGCTAATATTGTACTCAGAGGTGGGTTCCTACCAGTTTGAATCAGTTCTACCGAGTAGGTAGTAGGCCACTGGTGATGTCACAGAGCCGGTTCTGCTCCGTGGGCACCGCCATCTTTTTTTCTTTTTTTCTTCTTCTGCGCATGCGCAGAAGCCGACTTTCCGGCACTGTGCATGCGTCATCACCTTGTTTTCGGCCTTTTTTTTGGGAATTTTTCAGGGTTTTTTTCTACTGCGCATGCGCACACCCATGATGCGCCCATGAGGCGCGCCCGCGCAGCGTGGGAGGCAGCGAATCGGCGGCAAGGTAAGTTAGAACTCACCCCTGATTGTACTGTATATGAAGCTAAAAAGAGAAACATATCTCATTTAATGGTAGAAATGCATAGTGCATCAGTAGCAGCAGGGTTATTGGAAGAAAACCTGAGGTAGAAGGTTGAAGAAATTGCCATTGGTTTTCATTTAAATGTTATAATTTCTAAAAAAAAAAATTCTCCAAACTTGAGTAATGTTTTTAGAATTCATCTCATTTTAAAGTTTTTTTCATGACTGAGGCAAAATATGTTGGGAAGTGTGATGACTCCCCAGGATGCTTCCCCAGATATCTCTCCAGATGTCAATTCAGAGGAAAATGAACTAGTTCCAGGTGTGTCAGGAGGAGGCTGACCAGCCATCTGAGAAGGATTTGGCTGAAGCACAGCTGCAGCAGGAAAGCTCAGGAAAGCTGCAGCCAGTTGATGAGGAATAGGTGCCTTCTGCATCTGGTCCAAGCACATGTAGGGCAGAGAAAAGGCAGGAGCAGGGAAGATTAGCCTGATTACTCGTGAGGAGACAGCCTTATCCCTCTTGATGGGCTGCACCAGAAGCTGACTATTTAGCACAGCAGATGGATGGAGATGATGCTAGAAACAATGGGTTAATTTCCTAGCCATGTGTTTCCTGGTCATTGTGATCCCTGCCTCGCTTTGGATTGACATAGTGCCTTGACCTGGATCATACCTTGTGAACCCTTGCCTCATAAGCCCTCTTGGGTTGTGGATTTAATTTTCCTGGTGGGTTTATCTTGTATGGGAAACTTTCAAGTGCCTTATGGGTTCATTGGCTATTGCTCTGTAGACTACCATTGGTCTGCTTTTGGTTGGGCTTGCGGACCAACGTTGGGGGGAGAAGGGATGGTTAAATACGAGTGGTGGGCAAGCAGGTGGACACACGCAGCTCCATTTGTATGATGGGCAGGCTTCTGCGTCCGCTGCTCACACTCACCCACTGCTTACACAAGTGGGGATGTGTGCGCCCGAATGCTCACCCAACACCTCTGTGGCCTAGTTCTGAATGACTCAAAGCCTGGTAGTGGGCCACGCCCCGGGGTTTGGGGACTCCTGTTTTAGATGAGTGGTTCTAATATTTGCACCTGAAACTTACTGGATTGAAATGCTGTACAGTTTAGCTATGGTGAATTGATATTGGACTAAATTGTTTCATTAAGAATTTTAACAGAAGTTAGGCTGTCAGTGACATAGGCTGTTTCCATAACTATAACTTTACATTCTTTTGTTTCTTTCTATGATTGGCAATTCATATAACATTGGAAGCAAACTTAATATTACTTAAATAGATTGTATAGCTGCAAAGTGAACCAGTGGAGCAATCTCAATGATGGTGAATCCCATGTACGCCACACCAAGAGGCTCAAATCTCCTAGACTGATTGGTTGGAGATACTGCAATAGATATATGGGTCATTTCCATTTATTTACAGGTTTGTATATTGCTCTATTGACACTCTAAGAAGTGCACAACAAGACACAACACAGAAAGGGGAAAAACCCCAACATAATTGATAAAAAAGCTATAAAATAAGCAATGGCTATCCTACAACTATGATATAGGTCAAGGCCTTTTGTAATATGTTTTTGTAAAATGAAAGGACAGTAAGGCCCAACGTAACTCAAGAGGCAGGTTGTTTCACATTATGGAGGCTTTAACCAAGAAGTGCTGGTTTCTTGTCCCAGCGCCCAGGACTTCACCTGGGGCTAGGATTCTCAACAGATTTTCTCTAGATAACCTGAATAGAGGAACAGAATAATGCTTGGTAAAGCCAGGCACTGTTATTTCCCAGTTGAAGTAGCACTGTTAATGGTACTTTTTCTGAGCAGCAAAACATTAGAATAGCGTGCAATGGCTAGAGCTTTCTGGATTCTGCTGCTTCTGCAAGAATAGAGATAGGCAAAATGGCTCATGTCCAAACAGTGAAACAGGAAAATCCTTGTTTGGAATTCCTTGAACTAAAATGCTTATCATTTATATAAGATCATATTTCAATAATTGATTTTTAGCATTGAATTTTGCTTTTCTGATCTGGCATCCTCTATACATTGTGGACTGTAACTCACAACATGACCAGGAATGATGGGAACTGTAATTCAACATGTGGAATGAGTCATTTTAGAAAGTCTAATTTAGCATCTTAGTTGAAAGAAAAAATAAGAATTTATTTTGACGCCATAGTTATGCCAGTAGTTACCGTAAGTGTCAGGTATGTCTCTTTTCATTCCTCTGCCTTTGGTTTCCTAAATTACTTTGTCACACTTCCATAGTTCCTCAGTGCCTTATTAAATTATTCTGTATGTTTTTGATTTTCAGGCTTTCTTCTTGACCTTAACCTTCTTCTATCTAGTTTTTCACAATTTACAATCATTAATATTTTAAATACTTCTCACCAAAACCAAAGCACCATTCCTTAATGCTTACTCTTTTTTGATTTGTTGGCTGCTTTCAACGTTATTGAGTTGGGTTCACATATTTTATAAGCCATGGCTTACTTAACCATGATCTAGAGAGTAAACTACAATTGAATAAATTTACCTAACATTTTGAGTGTTTTCCAGAGTATAATGATGGTGTATAAATGAAATAATGAAATGAATAAAGTCATTCATTAGGAGAATATATAAATTACAAATGGTTGGCTTCATCCAATAAACTAAACCAAAATCAATCAAATCCATATTACAGTTTACAATAATGGGTAAAGATTCAGTTTCATGGTGTTTAAATCTTCCTTTTTCTCTGCTTCTTGAAACACTGGTATTTCCTTGTTCAACTGCATTCTGCTTTCAGCTAATCTCACCCATATTCCAGGATGATTCTGTCAAATGGTTCCCATTTTATCATCCTCATCTGAAAATCAGCCCTTCCCAACCAGGTGGTTTCCCAATAACACCAAATAATCCCACAGATGCTCCTTATCGGGAAATATATCTGGAAAATTGTGGCCCAACACATGTAGAAAGCAGCAACATTTTGTGATACTGGCTTTCTAAATTTGACATGTGAACATTAGCTGCCTCTAGCTAGGTTGAACCTGTGTGTATGTGAATGAATATTACAAAATGCAAATAAACGTTTTAAAATTTATTTATTTATTTATTTATTTCATCAAGCATGTATACGATAACAGATATGTATAAATATGATTATGAATACCTGAAATGGATACAAATAAAAAGGAACATTAGGACAGGGATGATAGGCACATTGGTGCACTTATGCACGCCCCTTACAGACTTCTTAGGAATGAAGTGAGAAACTTGCTTTCAACTCTAACCATGCTAGGTACTTCAGCCCTGAAACATCTTGCGTCTTGGAAAAATTGGGTAACTGTATCACTACATAAAAACTGTGGCAAAATCCTTGAGGTTCTTGGAGATTTATAAAGCTTTAAATATATTTCCTTTAAGGTAATAGCAAAAATTGTAACGGGGAGAGGAACGGGTATTTCCAAAGTAATACTATATCTTTTAATGCAAAAGGTTGTTCAAATAACTCTTAAATTTGGAGGCCTCAGCATCTACTTAACCAGTTACCACAAGCATTCATCTAGTCATACCTGAAATATTTAACTTATAGTCATTGCTGAGTCATCAAGTTCTTTAGTTGCCATTTTAGAATTTAATTTACGCATGGAAAAATTAACAATTTCAATTCTTGTAAACAAATTCTCCCCAACTGAAGTATGATCACAAAAGCATTTCTCTCTTTTGACTATATGTTATTTTTATTTATTTATTTATCTATCATAATTGGGAACCACCCATCTCCCTCCGACTCTGGGTGGTGTATAAATAAAATGTTAAATATATTTAAAAAACCAAATTTAAAAATTTAAAATAGAGGCAAGGTAGTTAAAATGTGACATTAAAAGTTAATTAAAAGGTGGAGGGAGAGTTTCAGGGTGCTAATCAGCCCCATGGCTGCGTGCTCCTTTGAGGGTCCTAAGCAAGATGGCAGAGCCCAGTCTTTAGATATTTTTGAAAGGCCAGCAGAGTGGGGGGATCCACCTGGCCTTGGGGGGGGGGAGAATGTTCCAAAGGGCAGATCTAGCAGCAGACGAGGCTTTCTTTCTGTTAAGCAGAAGAAGGAGGTGGTTCAAGTTGCTTTTAAAGTCAGCTATGTTTCACCAGATGACTTTGCAACATGTGCGCATCACTTGAGAAGTGTCTATGTTTCAAGATGTTCATCCAAAATCTCAAAAAAAAAAACACCCTGCTGTGAATTCTGAAATACATTTTCATGTTCAGTAAAAGACTGCTCTTTGGAGAATGAATTACTTCCAGAAAAAGCACTTTCTGAGAAACAACTCAATAAAGGTATAATGGTATTTGAAAAAGACCTTGGCAGATAGGGCAAAGAGATACTGTCTAGGAAATAGTCAGATAAGAGAGGGCATAACCCTCAGCTGCCTAATGGGAATTTTTTTCAGAAGGATCCTTTCCCCAACTTCTCAGACTGTAAAGGAGACAGCAGAAGATTTGTGCTTTCAGACTTGTAAGATTCTGTTACTGTAGCCTTATTATAAGGCAGAGTTAGCTTGGTTATTGTCAAGGTTGACTCGCGAGGCACCTCTTTTTGCTTGCCATTTGACAAAGAAGCAAAAGGAGGGGGGAAGGATATGATTGTAATGTGTGGGGAGCTGAACTGAATTTATGTGAGCCATTTGCAACCTGAGAAAATCTCAAAACTTCAAGTTTGTATGTTGAGAAATTTCAGAAGGTGCAGACGGTTTCCCAAAACAAAATGTTTAACCTGGAATGGTGGACAAAGGACAATGGGCGGCCTAGGGAAAGAAAAGAGGTTTTTACTATACTGCGTTTCGCATCAAAACCTTAGAATGACTTTGCTTTCTTCTGTCTCTATATGGATTTATCAGTAAAGTTATACTTTTGGTAAATAAAATGTCCCAGGACTTTTCTTTTCTGTCCTGTTGGCATGTTTATCAGCCACAGACGGGATTTTGGGTGATCAGCTCAAAATTTAAATTAGTGGTTTGCAAAGCTTGGGAGAAAAAACCTAATATCCACTAAATCCACCTGGGCCTTCTACAATTTTGTAAACAACAAACTTAAAAACTCAAGATCCATCCCATCACTAAAAGGGCCAAACGGGAAAGACTGTAATGATGAAACCGTTAAGGCCAACCTCTTCAACACATTCTTCAGTTCAGTCTTTGTAAACAGCAATGGCTCATACCCCACATTTCCCAATTGTACCACAACTAATGACAACAATCTACTACACTTCAATTTCACAGAAGATGCCATTGAAAAGGCACTACACAACCTAAAACCATCTCTATTGATTGGCCTGATAGACTATGTGCCCAGTTCCTAAAAAACTAGGCACATAGTCAACCACCATAGCAGAACCACTTAGCATAATCTACAGAATATCTTTCAGAACCAGCTTCTTACCTAACTTATGGTCACTAGCCACTGTTATCCTTATCTTCAAAATGGGGGACCCCAGCCTAGTTGATAATTACAGACCAATCTCATTATGTTGTGTCACCTGCAAGGTCATGGAATCAATTATAAACCAATCCATCACCACCTATTTAGAAACTAATTACCTACTCTCTAACAAGCAATTTGGCTTCAGAAAAAAACCTATCCTCCAATCTGCAACTATTACACTGCAAAAACATATGGACTTCAAAACTCAATCAGGGTAAAGCAATAGATGCAATTTATATAGACTTCAGTAAAGCTCAGTGGTACATGACAAACTACTTCTAAAACTAAAATCTTATGGCATTTCCGGATTCCTACATAAGTGGATAGCTGTGTTCCTATCAAACAGGCAACAAGTCGTAAAAATAGGGAACGCCATATCTAACCTGCATCTGTTAACAGTGGTGTCCCCCAAGGCAGCATTTTAGGACCCGCACTCTTCATACTTTTACTTTACATAAATGACCTTTGTGATCATATTATAAGCAACTGCATTCTCTTTGCTGATGATGTAAAACTATTTAACACCACTGACAATGTTGCTACCCTTCAAAAAGACCTTGACTTTGTGTCAAAATGGTCAAACAATTGGCAACTCCAAATCTCAATCAATAAATGCTCTGTCTTACACATTGGCAAAAAGAATCAAAACACAAAATTCAAGCTGAGGTGACACGACCTTATAGACAACCCTCACTCTGTCAATGACCTTGCAATACTCATATCTAATGATCTGTGGGACCAAAGCCCACTGTAACAACATTGCCAAAAAGGCATTAAGAGTTGTAAATCTACTCTGCTGCAATGTCCTACTGGTCAATGACTACTTTAGCTTCAGCCACAACAATACACGAGCACAAAACAGCTACAAACTTAAAGTGAACTGCCCCAAATCGACTACAGAAAATACGTCTTCAGCAACAGAGTGGTTAATTCCTGGAATGCACTACCTGACTCTGTGGTTTCATTCCTAAATCCCCAAAAATTTAACCTTAGATTGTCGACTGTGGACTTCACCCCATTCCTAAGAGATCTGTAAGGGTTGTGCATAAGTGCACCAGCATGCCTACCGTCCCTGTCCTAATGTTCCCTTTTATTTGTATTCATTTCATGCATTCAAATCATGTTTATACTTATATATATTATCTAATATGTGCTTGACAAAATAAATAAATAAATAATAAAATAAATAAAATTTGGTCCATATTCAAAGCAGAATAATAGCAGTCACACTTAGACTTATATACCGCTTACAACCATTCATTTGGCAACCACTTGAAGTTAGTATGGCACTGAAAAAAGTGACTTATTTCATAGTGGCATTTATTACCATCATCGTATCCCATGGTCACATGATCAAAGTTTGCTGCTTAGCACCTAAAGTAACACAAAGTCATTATTTGAAAATATCCTACAGCTTACAAGCTTCCTTAGTTTGATAACTATATTTTTCAGTTCTCTAAAGAGGTAGTTTGCAATTAAGGAAACAAACCTGAAAGTCGAGATAAACTAGTATCTTTAAAATCAAGCCTAATAATACACTGTACCATCTGAGAGATTTTAGTCAACAAGATATATCCAATAATAAAATAATCTTTCCTGGCCGTGTTAGGTTGTATTTAGATTCAGTAGAACTTTTAACATGGCACACAGATGGTTTCCAGAAATTCTCATCTTTCTATAGTGAATAAGTCCATTTCAACAAATTTCAATTCATCTTTTCTTAGTAGGAAAGTCCATTAGGAAGAAAGACATGTTTTATAAGTGCCACACAGAACTTTGGACATTTATTTGTATGGGATTTAATTATTTCAGGTTTTAGCAGGGCATCATAGCATCTTAAGAAAGGTTATTTCTATTTCTTTCCTTCCACACTGTTGCCTCCTACAAACAACCATGTATGTATTTTAACAATCATAGTAAAGCCATGAAAAATATGGAGAATGTTACATGCACATATCAATTAATCAACATGATCATAAGTATTGCAAATGGGGAGGGAAGATGAAAAAGTGTCTCTAATGAGCAAAACAAAAATTAGGATTCTAGGCTTCAGCTAAAATTCAGGTAAAGTAGTTGTTCAATAGTAACATATGAAACAGCAACCAGTATATATACCCTGCTTTATAGCTCACACATCCAGAAAGAATGAAAGCTATGATATAAATGTGAGAATTGTTGTTAACATACTGTATATTAAAAACAACAACCGGGAGTCAGGCTTAGAAACAGTGTCTTTTAAAAAGCTAAAAAAATAGAAATCCAAGAACTGCTCTTCCCTGCAAGATAATGTTGTTAGTATAGAAAAGAATGTAGCTACATTCTAATCATGCAAAAATATATCTTTTGTCCACCTATATGGAATGAAACCAAACCGTTATTCTCTGGACTGCATTCTATCTACTGGTTGTGTGTTCTATATGAAACAAATTTCCAGATGTTGCATTAAAGTCTAATAAAAAACCCTTTGGAAAATTTCCCCCAAACTTGACTCTACTGTGTTGGTAACAGAATCAACATAAATTTACAATATTTACAACTTAAATAGGCAAGTATTTACACAGGCAAATTGTTTATTGCCTCATAAAGTGATTTCTTCCTTCTTATTCTACTTCCTCAGACATTCAGAAACCAGTAGCCTGCACTTCACTGCCCCTGAAATAGCCCTTTTCTTTTCTGGCTCCCACGTCTTTGCATTCTGTAACCTTTGCCCTTTCATTTGGTCTAACCAAAATGATACCATTAGAAATGAGGATATGTGGCTACCATAATACCCCATTATTCTTGTAATCTTCCTACTGAATCAACCTGAATTTCTCAGCTTATTTAGCCAAATGAAACTTGTTTTTAAAGTAATTGAGTAAAGGTAGTAAACAATCTAGAAACTTGATTTTGCAGTGTTTTAAGTGCTAGGCCTAAATGTCTTTGCTGTGGAATAATAGCATCATGAAAAGTACTTTTTTTTGGGGGGGTAGCTTCTCACAACTCCCTGGGAATGTCATTTTTATCAACCTTCGGTCTGACATGAAAGCTTCACCTTTGTTTTGATCCCAAAAGTGAACCCATGTGGAAATGATTGAGAGGGACGTCACATATTCAGCATTATGATTTAAATCAAAAGTTCAGCAGGAGAGGAGGAGGGAATTTTGTCTGAGGTGGTGGAGAATGACCCCTGCAGTCAAACACAACTCATAACTGTCAAGCCCCAATCTCACACAATAACAAAAGCAGAGGCAAAATTAGGAACCTTTATGGAGACATTTGCACACCATCATTTAGATGAAAGTAATTAAATATTCTGGTGCCTTCCAGATGTAGTGAGATACAACCAGGCACAGAAATAACAAGATTTGTGTAACAGAGGGGTATCAAATAGGGGGATTTGTTCTCTAATGTTTGTTCTCTACAAAGATAAAATTAACAGATCTTTAAAATAATGGATCTTTTCCAACATGTTTTACTGTAGAACTTCAGGCACACATTAAATGTGAACCTGTATCCATCTCAGAACCTGTTTCATCAGCAGCAAGTTATCCACCAGAGAAATAACACACTATTTACAGTATGAAGATATTTGGAATGCTTTATGTATACAAAACATAATTTCTTCCTTTGATAAAACATTTTCAAAGTAACTTAAAACATACATTGAAAATAGTAATAAAGTTAGTTAAATACTTGAACTGAAGAATATATTATTGCCATCAATTGTAATGACAACCAATTTAGAGTACTCTAAAAATAATCTGTTTGGTGTAGTCGTGGTTAAGGTGTTGGCCTAGAAACCAAGAGACTGTATCAGAGGTGGGTTCCTAATGGTTCGGTCCGGTTCTACTGAACCATTAGTAACTTACCATCACGTTTCAGTAGAACCATTAGCAACCCGGACTTGCCACGCCCCCGAACCGGTTCTTTTGGCAGTGCCACAGGTGCCACCATCTTGGTTTTTGCTTCTGCAAGTGCCACAAAAGCTTTTTTAAAGCACTGTGCATGCGCACACGGTGCGCAAAGCACGTGCACAGCCACAGCGTGCCACTGAGCGAACCGGCAGTAAGAAGATTTAGAACTCATCTTTGGACTGTATATTCTTACCCTGCCATAGGCATGAAATATTGACATTGTGACTATATGCCTCTCTGTCAGCCCAACTCACCAACCAGGGTTGTTGTTATTGTGGAGGAAGGAGGCGAAAGAAGTATTATGTGTGTTTGCCCTTGAATTGTATATGAAAAAAATGTGGTATATATATAGTGGAATATATAGTATTATATATTCTGATATTTTTATACAGTACATCTTAAGAAAGTGTATATGAAATAATGTATACTATATTTCATGTTCATAGAATAGTATATTAGGAAAAAAAATCTAGGATATTTTTTGCTTTATATGTTGATTATAATTATTATGCAAAGCCTATTTCATAATAATTTATTTATTTGTACTCATTTCCTGTGCTCATGTCCACGTTTATACTTATACCTGTTATATCGTACATGTTTGACTAAATAAATAGATAAATAAATAGAACAATAAATAAACACAAAATAAATAAACTAGTACATGGTATATAACACTTCCAGAAAAAAATATTTAAAATAATCTTTGGGAACAACACAATAGTGTTAAATTTAGATTCATGCAGATCTTAGTTATTTTCTATAGTCTTCATGATAGGACTCGCATGCAGGCTGAGGCCCCTCCAAATTTCCTATTTTCGGTATATAGATCACCATATTCTGCTAAATATTGAAGGAACTTCTATAGATATTATCAGCCTTTTGTGCATCCAGGTGGATGACTGGGTAAAATAAAAACCTGATGTTTTGATTCATACTATCATACTATTCAAAGACTCCCTTACGTTTTGGCAGGACATGTCAAATGCAGGAGTATATTTATTGTCAATTCACAATCAAGTCATATACATTACCAGACCAGTTCAGACTATTTCTGTTTGTTTAAAACAGAACAATAGATACAAATTAATTCCATTAATTAATCCCATCTGATTTTTTGGATATGGTCTGCTCATACTTAATCTGTAATCAATATTAATTAATTTATTAATTTATTATTAAATTTATATTGCGGCCTATTCGCCCATGGTGACTCAAAGTGGCTTATAGAATATAGTAATAGCAATAGCACTTAGACTGATATACCACTTCACAGTGCTTTACCGCCCTAAGTGGTTTACAGAGTCAGCATATTGCCCCCAGCAAGGCTGAGTCAACCTTGAGCCAGTGAAAATCAAACTGCCAAAGTGCTGGCAGTTGGCAGTCAGTTGAAGTAGTCTGCGCTACTGCATTCTAACCACTGTGCCATCACATAATTCAATTATGACATGTGGATACATCATAAATATAATAATTTTTAAGGTTCACTTGTGGTTTTAGGGATGATTTTTCATTAGAATCCAAGTTCTTGCCTGCATTTATGAAGTCATCCATCTAAAGCCTTACGTTTTCCACTGGTTGCCTTGGGCATTGTGAAAAGGCCACTGCAGAAACATCTCAAGTAGCTTGTGCTTTCTTTCCTTGAGACAAGCTATCTCACGAAGGCTATCTTCCTATAGTCCTTCCAACTGAATCACTGAAAAGTGCAATTTTAAAGGTATACTATGCTTTAAGAAACAACAACAAATAATAACAACAACCACCCCAAAAACTAACCAAGCCACCACCAGGCAATCTCTAATGCTTTTATTGCTTGTGCTTAGAGTTTTTTAAAAAATGTTTTAGGAAATGTTACTGTTTCTTTTTATTTCTATCCTTTCACTTTTATATTCTGTCGCTCATTTGCTAATGCCTACCCATATGGTCCTGGGTTTGCGATTATTTTTTTGTCCCACCCCACATTGTACACACATTTTTAGGGATGCTCGTAAAGTTAGAAAATTAAATCATACAGTATATAGTGTTCATGCTTTTAGCAATAGTGCAATTATTTAAAAGGTTCTTTCAGAGCAAATAATAAATAAGGTAGATGAGCCCATGTGCCATGCAGACTTTGGCACTGCAGTCATCAGTTCCTTATTATATATGCAGCAGGGAACTATGACCTAATGTTGATATAAGAATCCAGCCAAATTAACTTACTGAACAGAAGGCAAAAATACATCTTGACTCTTACTTCAAATCATGATTTATAAACCAATATTAAATTACAGTTCTATTTTGGAGTAGCCGGGAATATTGCTTTATTGAACTAGGAACTTAACTAAGATACAGTTGTGATACAAACAGAAGAATTCCTGGCTTCTTAGACAAGGTTGTTGATGTCACTTGATGCTACTTTAATCCAATCGTGAACATGGCTACATTAATTAGGAATATAAACAGTGATTGCATTTGCATGAAACAGAACTCCTTGCTAAATAGTGAAAAATTCTGATTTATTAGTATATGATTACCTCTACTGGATTCAACTATCAGCAGGTCCAATTAACAAATCTGAATCTCTCCATTTGTGGTTAATTCACTGTGCTTACAATGCAGTCAATAAGCAACAAACCAAATAGTCTGAATTTGTCAGCTGCAGCTACTGGGACGAGATGCCGGTTGGAACAACTGCCTTTTGTTGATAACAGAGAAACAGATATGCTGTTTATATAAGCAAGAGAAACATGAAATCATATTCTAGCTGCAAATCTAAAGTTCTGTTTGAATGTATTCTAAGTATATGAAGGAGGAACAGAAACTCAGAAATCCAAGATACAAGTCTTACAAATAGATATATAATAATCTTTTTCTGTCTTCATAAAGTGTTAGACACTTGTAGTTGTATATGCTGGAAACATAGAGTGTGTTCTACTTGATGAAGATATGGAATCCCAAGAAAATGCAAATGCTTTTTGTTTCCATTTTTGTTCCATTTTAAAATTATAGAGTTAGAAAGTTCCTTAGAGATCACCAACAGAGTATCTCTGAATAATAACAATAGTATGTACCGTATGTATGTATGTATGTATGTATGTATGTATGTATGTATGTATGTATGTATGTGTAAAACTTCATAATGCTTTACAGCACTCTCTAAGCAGTCTAAAGAATCAGCATATTGCCCCCAACAATCTGGGTCCCCATTTTACCGATCTTGGAAGGATGGAGTCAACCTTGATCCAATCAGGATCGAACTCCTGGCAGTGAGCAGAGTTAGCCTGAAATACTGCATTCTAACCACTGCACCACCACTGCACCGCTAATAAAGATTCACTACACCTAGTCCTTGACTTAAAATGACAATTGGGACCAGAATTTATATCGCTAAGCAATGTGTTGCATTTCATTTTATGACTCTTTTGCCACAATTGTTAAGCAAATCATGTAGTATCAAATGAATCCAACTTTCCCATTGACTTTGCTGATCAGAAGCTAGCTGGGACGGTTCATTAATGGTGATCAAGTGACCCTGGGACACTGCAACCATTGTAAAAGCATGGTAGTTGTCTGAATTTTTATCACATGTACATGGGGATACTGTGACAGTTGTTAAGTGTGAAGAAAGTCATGTCACTTTTTTCAGTGCTGTTGTAATGTCAAAGAGTTACTACATGAATGGTCATACATTGAGGACTACTTGTACAGCATCTCTTAGCAATCATAACCTAGCCACTATTTGAAGACATCCGACAAAGGAGAACTTGCTACTTCATATGTCTGGTTTTTTCACTGGCTGCCAGCATGAATAGTCTTCACCCTTAATCTGCACTTCTTTCCTCATACTTTTCTGTCAGAGGATGAATATTCGTAGACTGGAATAGATCAGCCAATGGGGACTACGTTGGAAGAACCACTCTTGGTATTGTATATATGTCTCATGTGTTATTATGTATATAAAGAGAATTTAATGAATCCTGCTGCATCAGTTACCAGTGTGTGTTTTCTGAATTTTATTGCTGCAACAAACTCTGACATTTTCAGCTGTCCTTTGGGGCAGTACCAGAGGTGTGTTCCTACCAGTTCAGACTGGTTCTACCAAGTAGATAGTAAGCTGCTGATGACATCACAGAGCCAGTTCTGCTCCGTGGACACCGCCATCTTTTTTGTTGAAAATTTTCCCCAATTTTCAGGGTTTTTTTCTTCTGCACATGCGCAGAAGCTGAGTTTCCGGCACTGTGAATGTGGCGCCATCTTGTTTTTGGCCTTTCTTTGAGGGGGGTTCAGGGTTTTTTCTACTGTGCATGCGCGCACCCATGAGGTGTGCGGGTGCCCACGAGGCGTGCCCATGTAGTGCAGGAGGCAGCGAACTGGCGACGAGGTAAGTTAGAACCCATCCCTGGGCAGTACCATGTCAGTTCTCTCCCTCTTCTGTGGGACGATCCTTCAGATAGTTGAAGACTACTGTCATGTCTCTCCTCAGTTGTCTTTGGCTAACATCCTTATATTCTTTAATTGTTTGTGGGGCTGCATAAAATTATTGCAAATACCTTAGATTGTAAGAAGAACAAAATTGAGTAAAGAAAGACCACTCACCATAAGATTTATATGCTGCTGATATGAAAATAATTTGGACATTTAATCCAAAGGCAAGTGTCACTGAAGATGGTCTTGACACTTAGAAAACTCAAAGGTAATTAGAAAAAGTGGCCAACATCTAAATATGAGTTACCAAGAACTCAAATAAGATATTATTGACAGAGAATGCTGGAAAAATAAAGCTTATCGGGATCATAAAAAATCAGAAGTGCCATTAGTAGAAAATTTGTTTTTTAAAATTTCACACTAGAAGTGGGCACAGTATCCTATAATCAGAAAACAAGAGATGGATAGTACAGAATACAGATACAGTATATACTTCAAGTAAAATATTCATTTACCCATAGGTCAAAATCAACTCTTAAACACAAAAACTAAAGATAATAATCAAAGATAAGGAATACATCACTTAGGCTTTTAGAAGCATATAAAAGTTTTAAGCAGGACGATCTCATTCCTTTAAGGATTATATGTCATCAGTTTTATGTATCTGTTAATTGAATCAATTTTACTCCTCAGTTGCACTACATAAAATTTAATTGGGTGGCAGAAATTCTGGCTATGCGGAGAAGTGATTTAATAATTGCTAATTCATTTTTTTTATAATCCAAGCAAAGAATAGCTCATAAAAATAATACACAAGATCCATTAGCATTGGTAATGGAACAGTTAGGGATATGTCTTGGACCATAAAATCTGGCCCATTATTTCACATTTTAGTTATATCTTAAATTTAAATTGATAAGAATATTAACTAAAGAAATAGCAGAGCCTGGGTACATCTCTAACCAGCCACTGGTTTGCTACATAATATTTGCCAATTATTACATTACAACTGGTTTACTTTATACAATAGTTTGTACTTATTTATTTATTTGCAAATTTATCATCCTACAAAAGTAGTCTTTGTAAATCAAGATACTTGCAAGGGTCCAATTTTTTAGCTTTAGCTAAATTATCAAGTCAATGTTATTTTGTGGGCTTGGTGTGCTGTAACTCTGGAAAGAAATGAAATCTCCCATTAATGTGAAACTGAATCAGTTCCCTAGTACAGAAAATATGGGAGAAAATTCTAATATTAAACTTATCTATGCAGTATTAAAACAAGCTAGAAAAAGAGAATAATAACAATCATAGGAGTGCTTTTCTAAGTATTCAGTGAAAATGGAAAAGTGAAGAACTTCAAGATCTCTGGCTTAAGTCTGAATCTGACTTCATGTTGAATAGTTAACACAATTAACTGCAAGAATTATGAGCAGTTAATGAAAGCAGGAAATGTCATGCAGTATGGCAGCTAGAAAGCTCTCTTAGAAAAGGCAGCTGCTGTGGAGGTTGGCCAATGTTATGTTTGATCATGTAGTATTTGAGTATATTCTTTTTCCCCCCACAGGCTTTCCTTCTCCTCTATGATGAACAAAACAGGATATGGGTGAAGACATTATTAGTAATGCGGGAATTTTGTTGACACTGGCAAGTTCCAAGAATATATATTGTATTGCTCACTATGTACTGCAAAAACAAGAATTTTCAGACACTGTAGCAGTGATGTAGCAGTAATTTTCCATGGATTTCTAACATCACACTGCTAAAGGTTTGAAAGTCAATTTCCAATGGTGTAGATTCCTTCCGTTGAATAGTTATCTCTGATTCCAGATCTGATTTTAGTAACATATTGGCTCATGTAATATTAAATAAGTATTACAAAGCAATAAAATTATATGTGCCTTTTGTTTTTATGTACATGTGTTACACCAGAGGTGGGTTCCTACCGGTTTGGACCGGTTCTACCGAGCAGGTAGTAGGCCGCTGGTGATGTCATAGAGACGGTTCTGCTGCTCCGTGGGCGCTGACATCTTTTTTTGGGATTTTTTTTTGAAAAATTCTTTTCTTCTTCTGCGCATGCGCAGAAGCCGAGTTTCTGGAACTGTGCATGCATTGCCATCTTGTTTTCAGCCTTTAAAAAAACCCGAATTGGTGCTTTTTTGTACTGCGCATGTGCGCGCGCGAGGCACACCCACACAGCAGAAGAACAGCAAACCGCCGGCAAGGTAAATTAGAACCCACTCCTGTGTTACACAAATTAGTAAGTTACAATTGTTTGATCTTACAAGGACGATTGACTTGTGGAGAGAGAGAGAGAGAGAGAGAGAAAGAGAGAGAGAGAGAGAAAGAAAGAAAGAGAGAGACAGAGAGAGAGATCACAGATTGTAAAATGAAGGGCATCAGAAATGACTGCTAGAAAAATGATATCTCCCTTCCTTACTCAGACCAACATGTGTTTTGAATTTGTAACTTGAGTTTTAACAAAGAGCTAATATAAAAAGTTTTAGGGAATTTCTAAAAACTAGTCTCTTTTTCAGTATCTATGTGTGAAGTATGGCTATCTTAATGACCATTAATTTCTATGACCACCCACTTAACACATAACTCACAAGAGCTATATATATATGAGTTTAAAATAATCTTAAAAAACAAGTCCCATGTTTAGAATCATTCAGCAACATCTGAACAAAAACTAGTACAAGAAGACTTACATAGTTGGCATTTCCTATTATTTGAAATATGTTTGATTTTGCTTTGATGTTCATTTTCATCGTTTGTTCTTGTGCTGTAATACATTTCCTTTGGGTTTGTTTGTTTTTTAATTCCAGTTTTCAACCATTTGTAAATCAGGTTTTTGTCTGATTTTCTTTATTATCGTGATCTTTGTTGGGTTTTCTTTGCAAACTTTCAATAGTGGCCCCTTTCTATGTCTGATTCAAACTACATTTTTCTTCTTCTGTTATTTGGTTTACTTGTGAGAAAGGAGATTTCTCTCACTTCTCTTTTCTTTACTTTCCTGGCTCTCAGCTTCATTCCCATCCTTCACCCCCTCTGTCCCTAAATTCTTAACTTTTCTTCCCAATCTCCTTTCTTTCAGGTTCTCTCTGTCTATACCCAGTGGTGAGATTCTATTATTTTTTACTACCGGTTCTGTGGGCGTGGTGTGGCGGGTGTGGCTTGATGGGCATAGCAGAGGAAGGATACTGTAAAATCTCCATTTCCTCCCCACTCCAGGGGAAGGTTACTGTAAAATCCCCATTTCCTCCTGATCATCTGGGACTTGGGATGCAGAGAATAGATGGGAGCGGGGCAGTCAGAGGTGGTATTTACCGGTTCTCCAAATTATTCAACATTTCTGCTACTGGTTCTCCAGAACTGGTTATTCCGAGGTGAATACCACCCCTGAATCTCTCCCAGTTCTACTCCCTTTCTCAACACTCCGCATCACTCGCCCAAGATCCAGTCCTCATTCTCCCTTCTTGATCCAGCTTCTGTTAGAAGCTCCAGCTTCTCCATCCCAGGATCCAGCCAATGTACTTCATACCCTTCTTCTCCCCCAAACAAGCAATTGCATTTTTGCACCACTTCCTAACTGACTCTGGAACCTGCCCACCCTCGTCACATTGGCTTTTTAGGGAGACTAAGTCAGCACTTTGGGCTTTGCATCAATTTAACTTGACTTTTAAAAATAACAGCAAGGTTTGTGCATGGCCTATTTTTCCACTGGATTGCTTTTGCTTCACAATGCACCTGAGCTTTAGGAGCAAACAAGATATTTACAAGATACTTGTATTATAATCTGATTTTCCTACTCCTGTAAAAGGTGTGCACATTAGATTTCAATCATTTCACTCCAGCTACTTTCTCTTTTGATGCCTCCTACTCAGACACTATACTATAACCTACAACCATGTTTTAAGCTGTTCTGAAAAAGCATCTTTCTAGAATCACAGGTAGCAAAGCCTTTCAAACTGAACTTGATGGAATAGCCCCATAGAAGGATAGTTTTCCTGCCTAACATCTGCTTATTTTTCCTTTTTTAATATTTTATCTTAGTTTGCAAATAAATTCATACAACACAAGCTGAAACAAGGGGGTTTCAATTTTTTCCTTTTTTATGGAGTGGGAAATGGTGTTGGGTTTTGTTTGTGTTTGTTTATTACTCTAGAAGCTGTGGCAGGTCAGCAGGTAAGAATCTGAGTTCTAATTTTCAGCTTCTCTGTTGACTACCTGGAGTAACTACCGGTAATAGCCTAGTTTGATTTACAATGTTCTCTTTTCTAAATCAGCAAGTGGATAAACTCACCAATTAGCTTCAAATTGATTTGGAAGGAATTGAGATATGAAAACCAAATGAACACTAAGGGCTTCACTTCACAATAATCTTTCTTGCTACTGCTGCTATTCTGCTGATGGTAAAAAATATTTTATTTTAAAATCTCATGCAAGGAATATTTCTCTCTTTTTTTTACATAGTAAAAAAAACAACCAGATACTTACAATCTTAGCTCTGGAAAGCATAAAATGGCTTTTCCAGCTCTCTAAAAACATAACTTTCTAGTTTTAAAAAAATGTCCTTATTTCTAAAGACTAAGAATTTATGGTAATTGGGGAAAATAAACAGGAGATTGTAAAGTGTGTTGTATATGTATATTAAGCTCCTTTGGGCATTAAAGTTTACTACTTTATTGTGCATAATTCTGGCATTTTGCTTTTCACTTTGTCAGGATGCCAGAACCGGATTAGAGGATCACTATTGCACACCAAGGATGTGCAGCTTGAAGAGGCTAATCTTTCATTGTTCCGTGATGTTAGCCCAATTAGACAGAATAAAAACAGGAACTGAGACAGTCAGAACGATATTTTCCGATATGAATATAAAGCCAGGGCTGGTATATGCAGCCAAGCTTCATCTAGGCCTTACTTGAAGAAAATGCTTGCTTTGGGAATGTAGAGGCTCAGTAGATAAAATGCAGAATTAATCAGACTCATTTTAATGGCTGAGATATAGTTGATTTTTAAAAACCTTTTTTTAATCCTTTACTTTATTAATCCAGTCCAACTCCAATCAACTCCTGTGATTTATTTTTTTATATTGCTTAGCTGGCAAACTCAGCACAAAGTGGTTTCCAGATGATACAACTGTAAGCAGAGCAGTTGTTGCTCTTTCAATCGCATTGGGACTTCAAAAAAAATAAAATAGTCATTTCCAGGAAAAATATATGAAACATTTATGATAATTTACCACTTTCCTCCAATATGCACTACTGTACAAATGTGTTGCTGAATAGACCCATAAATGTATTTATGTAGCAAATAATGATGATTATCAAAAATTAGAATGCCCCTGGGGTAGTTGGACTGCTCCCAAAGATCTGAATTTTGGATCCTATTTTTTTACCTTGAGAAGTTGCAGGCAGACACTTTGAGTCGGTGTGTGTGTGTGTGTGTGTGTGTGTGCGTGCGTGCGTGCATACATTGCATGTGTGTTTACTCCATGCTTACCTGCTTGTCTAGCATATCTCTATCTATTTTTATCTATCTATTTTTTATCACTTAGCAGATTTCATATCTAAAATAGAATGAATAGCACTTGATTTTGTAGCCATTTTACTGAACAATTTTCTCATAAATAATAGGTGCTGAGATAATTTAAGATTTAAATAATAGAAAATACTTTTTGAGCAGACAGAAACATTCCTTCAAGCAATTTGTATGATCATCTGTCATGCGATTGCCCTTTCTAACAAATGACCAATGCTTTCTTTGTCTTAAGACAGAATTGTTAAGGTTTCTAAAAGTGCAGATATGGAGACCATGAGGAAGTTGGTAGATAATTTTGGCTATGAAGTCCATAAAACTGCTTGGATAAAATAGGTTTCTTTGAATGGGAAAAAAAATATCTCAGTATAAGGAGAAATGTTAGGAAAATTTACCAAGTGTTTTTTTTAATCTATTCAAGACAAATAGGCTAGTGTGTTGGATTATGACATATAAATAACATGCTCAATAGCATTTGCATTGATTGGGATAATAATAATTAACAGATTCTGCCAAGTACACGATCTCAGCTTCCACCTATATTAAAAAATGAGGCACTAAATTGCTATGTTCCCAAATATGGTTAATGATTATATTATTATACATCACTGGTTTCCGCCCTGCTTAGCTCAATAATAAATTTGATAAGCTTATAATATGTTTGGTGGGCTTTGAGCTCTACAAAGAAATTACATCATAGCAATGTGTTTCCTCCAACCATTGTGACTGCCTCCAACATTTGCCTTTAATATATGGGAAATGAGAGACTATGACATATTCTAAGTATGCATTATTTTCTTCTTCCTCCTCCTCCTCCTCCTCCTCCTCCTCCTCTTCTTCCTCCTCCTCCTCCCCTTTTTCCTTCCGTCTTTTTTTCATGAAGAGATGTCATTTTATGGATAGGTCTCATTCTTCATTTTAGAACATTTTGTCCATTCTTAAAGATCTTGACATCTTGGCCATTGTGGATACTATGAAAATTGGTTTGTGATATTTAAAATAAATGTTATTATGCTGATTAATTAACAGGAAAAAAAACCACATCACTGTACAGAAGAAATCCATTGTCAATGTAATGAAGCAGTAATTGAAAAAAGGAAGGAAATAAGGGAAAAAGGAAATTATGCAAATTATGTTACAAACAGAATTCTGAAAAAAATTGTTTAGATAGCCTTGCCCCTTTTTCAAATAAATGCACACATATATATACAAAACTCAAATGTTACTTTATTTTATTTATTAAATTTGTTTGCCACCCATCTTGATACTGGTGACTCATAACTATTTCTACAAATCAAGAATATATTTCTAATTCCAGTGTTGGAATAATTTCTTTAAGCCACAATGCTAAAAAAATCATTCTGCATCCTTCCTTCCTTCCTTCCTTCCTTCCTCCCTCCCTCCCTCCCTCCCTCTCTCCCTCTCCCTGTTGAGAAACACTGTTCTAGATGCAAAGATTGCTATATTATTGTTCATAAGAATGGTTAATGAATGATGCTTGGGAACTACTGCATTTCTTAATCTTATTTATACATATTCCTTGACTCCTCTTCATACAGTAATTGTATTCACATTACATCTGTTTGAAATGTTGCCTCATTACGGCAGTTATAAGTTTGAGTGCAACTGATGCATTACATATACAGTTTATTCACCTGTTAGATGTTTTTATTATCCAAACATTGTTGAATGGGTCATATGTTTGCTTTTTGAAATACGTTATTAATACCTAATAACATAATGTAGAAGAGTTGGCAACAGACTTCTCTCTTTCACACTACTGTTCAAAATTTAAGCTAAACTATCTAAAATCCATAAGTCTCTTGGGTTTAGGAAATTACAGCTATGCTTGGCTCTCCAAAGGGCATTTGAAATAAAAATAAATACACACTATAGTACCTTTGGGTGCCAATTCAAACACCAATTGCCAACTGTTATGAAGACTTTCTTTTGCAACTAGAACAGATTAATCAGAGAAAATGAAATGACAAGAAATGCTTCTGCTTTTCACATAATCTGTTTGTACTCAAAGTTTTCCTGCCACAGATGTGTGATTCATACTTCATTTTTATCAAAGAGATTAGCCAAACTGAAGATGTTGACTTCAGTGGAAAGAATTACATGTACATTAAATTGTACTTGTTGGATATTTTAAAACATGCTACAAATCATCCTTCTGTACTCCTGTATGTGAAATGAATTATGAAAAACAATAGAATAATATTGATTCTACATAGTTAGTTCAATAAAGCTGAGTTGTTAGTTAAAAAATAACAACCAATATTTTGTACTAGCCTATACCAGGAGTGAACTCCAGCAGGTTCTGACAGGTTCTGGAGAACCGGTAGCAGAAATTTTGAGTAGTTCAAAAAACTGGTAGTGGAAATTTTGAGTAGTTTGGAGAACCTGCAAATACCACTTCGGCTGGCCCCAGAGTGGGGTGGGAATGGAGATTTTGCAATATTCTTCCCCAAGGATTGGGGATTTTGCAGTATCCTTCCCCTGGAGTGGGGTGGGAATGAAGATTTTGCAGTATCCTTCCCCTGCCATGCCCACCAAGCCACACCCACAGGACCAGTAGTAAAAAAAATGGATTTTTAATGTTTTAATATGTTTCTAGTACAGTGGGAAGCATCCAGTTGGCTTTGTGCCTAAGGCAGGACTAGAACTCAGAGTGTCCTGATTTCTAACCTTCTATTGTTAACCATATGTAGCTAGCATTATATTCCTATGGACTACAGTGACAATAAATCACTGTTGTAGAATATGACTTTAATCAATATAAAACAAATTATTTTTAATCAATACAACAGAAATGAAATTGGATCTTGTTTCTCACTACACAGAGCATAATTTTTGGTAGATGTGTATGTATTCTATAGTTTGCTTTATTATAATCATAACTAAGATCAGGGGTGTCTAATTTTCAAAACACGAAATTCTAAATCAATAATAATATGGTTAAAATATATATTATGTATTTATTAGATTTCCACCACCTATATATTTTTTTACAAGTAACTCATACCCAATACTCCATCTCGCTCCTATTTTCCCCACAACAACAACCTTGTAAAGGTTGGTTGGACTGAAGGACAGGCCAAAGTCACCCAATGGACTAGAACTCACCGTTTCCTGGTTTCTAAGTCAGCACTTTAACCACTATACCAACTTAAACACTACACCAAACTAAATAATTGAGGTTAACAGGATTTAGATAGACCTAGCATATTTGAGCAACAAATATCCCAAACCACTAACTCTTTCCTGCCATCTAGTCATTTTCCAGATTTTGAAGCCCAAATACATACACAAGTAGTAAATTAATGAAAGTAATTATTTAAAAAGGAAAATAACACTCTATTGACCTATTTTGTTTTGGTCATATTTTACCCATATTCAATACAATTTGAGGAGCATTTTAAAAAGAATTTCAATGTCTAGAGTTTCTATTTTCAGTTACATTTTATGCCATTGTTATGTCAATTTTTCTTTAGAAATATCCTTGATGGGGAACCCAATTTATTAGTGGTTATTCTATGTAGAGTAAAATGTCAAACCTTCCTGAAAATGGATGAATAATTAGGAACATACTTTCAATTATTATAACTCCTTAGCTACCTCCCAACTCAGCCTACTCCCTTCTAGTGTTGACCCTCAACATGCCACTCATACCCTGGTGCTGTAGCACATCCCTCTGTCCCCTGAGCAGAGGAAAACCTTCTTATTCTTCCTGAGATATAAAAAGATATGTTGCAAATTGCTTTGCTGTCTCACTTGAATAAAATGATTTGATTGTTGTTTAAATTCTGAGTGTGTTCCTCACAATAATGCCATCACATAGTACTTTTACCGAAGCTAAGTTATCTCTTCCATGCAACTTGCTATCTCATTTCTTAGCCTTTCAATAGACCGTTGATTGGTGTCCCTGGCTTCAGAACCATGTTTTGACCCAATGGAGTCAACCCTTTCATTAAGGCTAGCTTCCTACAAAGATCAAAGAGCCAGGAGCTTCAGAATTATAAATAACTTTACTCTTCAATTATTATTTTGCTTCAGATACAGTTTCTCTCTATAAATATGTGCCATTTACCTTAACCTTTTGTATTTTACATCTCATCAATCCCTCTCTTTAAAAAAAAGCCTTGAAGAACCAGAAAAGAAGTTGGCCTATATTTTTTCTGAGAAAAATATGTATATTCTTGCAAGTGTTGTGCTACTACAGTTATCATTTACAATAATATAAGGAGTTTTTAAGGATATAAAAATTACAGAGGTATTTTGGGTAGTAAATTTCAGTTCTACTGTTTTATAATATAAATAGTAAACATTGCTATTTAAGAAGAACAATTCCATTAGGATTTGACAATCATGGTACGGTAATAGTCTTGCCAATATTTATATTGTCATAAGTATAAAATAATAAAGGACAGATGATATAAAAATTTGTAAAAAATATGCCTGAATGTAATTGACCAGTATCTCAAGCTGGCAAATATGATTTGAAATCGTGTCTCAAGGACTGCTTTAACAGATGTTTATCAGAAACATTTTACACCTTGCTGTGTTTTCCAGGTGTAGCATGGGTCTACAAATGTGACAATCCTGTTTTTGCAATGATTATCTCAGATTCACTTGAGAAAGCTTGAGGCTGAATGTAAACAATCCTTGAATAGGTTATTTTGATCAAACACAGGCTGGGAGAAAACAGCAAAGCAATGACCCTAATTAGTGGGTGACGGATATAAGAGGAAAGGCAAGTGGCATATATGAAGATTGATACGGGAACTAAAGAAGACGGGAAATCTTAGCCATTATTAGAAAACTGGTGTCTTTCTTAGACAGTTCCATGACTTACTAGTTCAGAATTGTTAGACTGAAGCACATTAATCATTTCTTAAAGTTAAACTATATGTGGCATTAATTGTATGAATACAATTAACATGCATATTAATTTGGAGCTCTAGGGAAGTAGAATGAAATCCATTATTTCATGTCATTATCCGAGCACTTTGCATTTCAATTAAAATTTATATTGGCACCAATATATTTCAATCTATTTATAGCTTGAACCTGGAACTATAGCTTCATTTATACTGAATGTGTGCACCACAGGTTTAGATGTCACTTTATCAACAGTTGTATAATTCAAACTATTTGCATAGGAAAGGAAAAGAAGAAGAAAAAAGGAAGGAAGAAACTTGGTACCTTGGCAATGAGTCTCTGAATGAGTTTTTAAAGATTTTTTTTAATTGAATAATAATTAGGAAATGCCTAAATTCAGCTCAAAATGCCATGTGCCCTTTATCAGAGAATCAATAAGAAAATGAATTATGATGCATTATATTAATCCATCATGTAAAAAAATCACACAATATATTACCTTTTGTTATATATTAGCAAGCACATTCATCTCGCATTAAAATGTTAATGCCCCAAGTATTTCTTAACTGTAACGTTTTGTTTAAGACAGAGAATTTTATAAACAACCAGAGGAGTTTATCTCTCATTAAAAAAGCACTGTAGGTATATATTAACGATATTCTAAGTGTTTCTTCATGTATAATCCCTTAAAATAATACAAAGATAATGCATGAGCCAAACAAAGCTAGGCACTTTTAAATCCCATTGATTTGGAAGGACACCTAAGGACATGTTTTAACTTTCCGTTGAGATCAGTGGAACGTTGAAATTTGTAACTTAGTGGATCATGGTCATAATAATGTTTATTCTATAGCTTAGTTAACTATAATTAAAAGCATTAGAAACAGCCCAACCAAAAATAGATATCTTACATGGATAAAAAAATCAGGAGAAAGACTTACTGCTTAGAAAAATATAAGCTTTCACCAAATAGATTTCTTTTTTTACAGCCTATTCTTTTAAGCCTCTGTCAAGCATGAAAACACTGTAAAGGTACAATGAATAAATATTAGAAATAAAGTCAGTATTGCAAGCATACACTTGCAAACTCCCAAAAATTGTGATGAGGGGAACAGCCAAATGCTCAACATGAATGAATGAATGCACGAACCAGAAAGAGGACTGAAAAAATATCTATAAACTCCTCACATCCTGGACATAAACTGTTTTAACTATTCCACCTCAAGACACTGCTATAGGGCATTGCAAGCCAAAACAAGTTGACACAAAGATAGTTTCTTCCCCCATGCCATCACTCTGCTAAACACCTAACTCCCACAGCACTGTCTTATGCCTAAAGATATTTACCCATGTAATAGGTTCCATTACTATTACGCTTGTCAACTTCTCCTTTCTCCTCTTCTCTTCTCCTCTTTCTCATCTCTCATCTTTCCTGTTACCTTTCTCCTATATCAGTGATGGGGAACCTATGGCACGTGTGCCACAGGTGGCATGCGGAGCCATTTCTGAGGGCACCGCACAACCCCCACCACGCACACTGCACTGCGCATGCACATGCCCCCCCCATTGGGCTGTTTTTTGCCCTCCAGAGGGTTCAGAAGGCTTCTCTGAAGCCTCCAGAGGGTGAAAA
>JANHFT010003204.1:311047-328908 GCA_032467955.1 Pseudoxenodon macrops | reverse complement strand
CTGTGGTGGTTCAACAACAACAACAACAATAATTTATTATTACAGTCTTAGACCAGAGACCAGAACAAATAAAAGCAGTCAGTTACTTAAGTTACACTTAAAACTTCTAGTATAAAATAATAAATAACAGCTAAAATCTATAATAAAATCCAGCGTCAATTATACATGGTCTGACTATACGATAGTTGCAATCACTAAACTGTGTGGCCCGTTGTACGTTCAACGTGCAAAGGTGAAATGACTAAGCAGTGCAAAGGTTTTTCCACAATTGTTATATAACAGCTCTATGATGTTTGTGATGAATCACCAGTGCTGGTGCGGAGAATCCAGCCACCTGCACTGTAGTTATGGACTGTTCACCCTTAAGTAGCCACTGAAGATAGGTAGTGTCAGAACAGCCAGGATACATAGCAGTTATTGGCAGAATATGTTTTTTCCTATTCTCCATATAAAAGGAACATCTAAGGAACATATGATCCACAGTCTCCACCTCTCCTGAGCTGCAGGGACAGAGTGTTTCCATGACCTAGCTCAGAATGGACTTTTTTTTTTTGGCACAACTAAGTATACATATGATTGTAAGCAGAAAGAAACAAATCCAATTTGGAACTGGAACTTTTTCCTCATTAGAGTATTGTTAAGGTCTCATTTGTTCGCAGGTATGGCTGGGAAATATACCAGATTGAAATAGTTAATGAATTGCCACCTCTATTCAATATTAGTCATATACTTATTTTATCAGCTTCTTGTGTCTGTCATAGAATATTATCCATATCATAGAAGAGTATCACACTCTACTTCTCAGGCAAGGCACTAGAAAAAGAATTGCTCTAACTGTGTTAGGTAACAAGTCCTCTTATTTACAGTTACAGCTGACAGGGGATAATAAGATCATAAAATGTTTGGAGAGCACTAAACAGAAGAAGGGCATCCTGGAACAAGCTCAAAATATAAATATAGAAGTTTAGCCAGCAGAAATCTAAATAAAAGGTTAGTCTATCTGCAATTTATGCAGCTAGGTTGGTGCAAATTGTTCAACATATGTTTCTAAAATGTTTTAGAAAAGAGTAGACTAAGAACTATGGCAATCTTTCTCCACACAACATTTTAACTACATTGAACAATTTGTCCCAACCTAGGTGTCAAGCCAGCATGTATAAATTGCTGAATTCTTCTAAAGTTCAAAACAAATCTTGATCTTGCTAATCATCCTATGTGAAATGTAGTCATTCTTATATCTGGTCATTTTCATTTAATCTTGGCAAAGAACTGAGAATTGAGAAAATAATATGTATTGTTTCGCCAATGATAACATTTCCATATATGGAAATGTGATCTTATTCAGCAACTAAAGGAAGAAGGAATCAATGGTTTATGGTAAGGAAGAATGACAGAAAAAACAGAAACAGGAATTTACTGGAAAAGTAAGAGGAAAGGGGGTTTCTGCTAGGAAAAAAAACTGTTTAAAACTGTACATAAAGTATATAATGTTTTTATTAGTTAATATATTCAACAAAAAGTCTCAGACCATTTCATAAAGAACAAGAAGTACTCTTCATTCTGTTTGTGAACGTTATACACATTTGACAGCATTCTCCCCTCCTCCTCCTCCTCTTCCTTTCCCTCTCCATCATCATCCCCATCCCCATCCTACTCCTACTTCTTCTCCTCATCTGGAAACAGTATACAAGGAGTTCTGCTTGGATCTGGTATTTTTGATTATTGGAATTTTCCCAAGGATCTAAAATAGCTAAAGATACCTTTGTAATATATTATTAATATCTCCCACTTTATTTAGTATGTGTGTTTGTGTGCATAGAAATTCAAAGTGGCCAAAAATACTCAATACTCCTGCCTCTTATTTTTGCCCAGAAGAACAACAAGCCTGTGAGATGGTTTGAGCTGAAAGAAGTGATGGCCCAAATCACCCAACCAGGTTTCATTGCTAAGGCAGCATAAGAACTTAGTCTCCTGATTTCTAGACCAACACCTTCACCACTACACCAAATTGACTATATGCATTGTTCTGCCTAATGCAAGTTTTTGTAATGTGTCTTGAGATTTTATCCATTCTCATTGTGCCCCAATTCTTTTTCAAGTGTTATTGCTTCAACTATGTTATTATTATGGTTTGTCACACAATCAGCCAGATGTTTAGACTGGATTTGGCATTTTTATCCACCTATCAAGCCCTTCCCAATTTACTGGGACAGGCAGACATTGATAGTGTTAAAAGTATTATTGCAGGATGTAAAGTGTTCCTAGCAAGGCATGTTGATCAAGATTCTGATAACTCTGATGATTGGTCTAAAGATTTTCATGTTGAAATGACAGAAATAAAATTCAGGCCTTAGCAGGGTCCTCAGACTTGTGGAGACCTCAATAAAATAATTATTTACAGCTGAACATGTGTTCATAACCATGTGGAGCATGCACAAATATTTTTGTAACTTCTGTACCTTTTCTCTCATAAAGAATGTTCCTGTTATATAACTAAGAATTCTATATATGCTTGCTTGAAATTGCATTTAGGGTTCTTCCAGCTTTATGGAAGAATCCACCTTTGTTCAGTGCCAAATAAACGTGTGTCTTAGAAAGAGTTGTTGTTGTTAGTTGCGAAGTCGTGTCCAACTCACCGCAACCCCATGGACAACATTCCTCCAGGTCTTCCTGTCCATTTAAGCTCATGCCTATTGCTTAAGTGACTCCATCCAGCCACCTCATTCTCAGTCGTCCCTTTTTTCTTTTGCCTCAATCTTTCCCAACCTTAGTCTCTTCTCCAGTGAGTCCTTCCTTCTCATTAGGTGGCCAAAGTATTTGAATTTCATCTTTAGGATCTGGCCTTCTAAAGTGCAGTCTGGGTTGATCTCTAGGACTGATTTGTTTGTTCGCCTTGCAGTCTAAGGGACTCACAGGAGTCTTCTCCAGCACCAAGGCCTCAATTCTTTGGCACTCAGCCTTTCTTATGGTCCAACTTTCACAGCCATACATTGCAACTGGGAAAACCATAGAAAGAGTACCTGGACTTTATCACACTGATCCACTCCTGGTCCCTGCTTGGCAGGCTGCTTTTTTGCAACTGATGATGGTGATTTTATCAATGCCAAGGTGTTCAACTGGTGCTCCAAAAGTTTTGAGATTGTCCTACTGATACTATCTTTGCTTTCTTTTGCCACAATTATTCTACTTCTATTTATATATCTTTCGTATTTTGTGATTTTCTACTTTTCTTTCTTTTCTATTCTGCTGTCTCTAGGTTCTGCCACACCTACTAAACATTACCTTTCTTATCAATGATTGTTAAATCAGGGGTATTGTTTTGTAGCAAGTGCTTGCCTTTTTGAATTCTAAAGTCCTAGAGCACTTTAGCTTCTTCATTATCTATTACTTTTTCTATTAGTGGTCCTACCATTCTTGTTTGCAGGCAAGTGGTATTTTTTGCAGATATTCCAATGCATCATTGTTGCTACTTTGTTATGCCAATGTTTGCAGTCAGTCTGTGTGATCTTTTTTGCAGAAGCTAAACCCCTGTTTCTTCAGCTTTTTTGTAGGGATGACATTTGCTGTCTATTGCTCTTTTCTCCGTTTTGGCTTTGTATGCATTTGTTCTTAAGACTTGGTCTTGTTTGGCTAGAATTTTATTACAATTATTAGTAGTAATTTCCTTTGTGCAGGAGTCTTTGTTTTGGGTGTTCAAACAAATTTTATATATTGTATAATTTAACGCTGTACATTTTTGTCTGAATTTAAAAAAAACTGCTTCCTATTGTTGATGTATGAAATGCCTTATCTAATACCTACAGTTTCTGCTTTCAGTTTTGATCTGGGAGTCTGATAATTACTTGTTTTCTAATAGTTTCCTAAATACAAGACTTAGTCTTGAAGAAAATTTATATGAACTTTATTTCTTCTCCTTCTGAGCTCCCCAGTATTATTGGCCAAGAATAAATGAGAATAGTAAATGCTTCTTCCTAAACAGTTATTTATGGTTACTTCTGATTTTGATCTACTTTCATCCATCTAAGTTGAACCAGTCAACAAAAGGACTATCTTTTGCAGACAGTCATTATCTGGTATTAATCGGTTTCAGAAGCTTAATATACCACTTGAATACCACTTGTAGAATTCCATTTTTTTTTACTGAGAAAGGCCAAAAAGTATCTCTAATCACTAACTGCACCTACTTAAGTTATATGGCAAAACTGCTTTTGAACAGAATGGCATTTTAAAAACAGTTTCAGATATGGTATATGATACAATATAGGAGTATGTGTGCGTCTGTGTATAGTATTCAAAGAAAGTTTAAGCTTCTTAGTAAGTATACAGTCAGTCTTTTAATCATGTTAAAGTAATCTTTAGGACTCCAGCCAATATTTCTATGAATAAACAATGGATGTTTTACAGGTAGCAAGTAAAGTGAAAATATTCACAGGAGGGAACACATAGTGTCTTACTACAGCAAGTTAACTTGGCTGAGAACAGACATCAGCCATTGCTCTCTCTCTTTTGCTAGGAAACCTTACAACACTTGTATTTCAAAGTCTGGCTGGTTGTAACAGGTTGTAGTAGGCTTCTGATGATCAGCCTCTAGCATTGGTAAAAGGAGCAGGAAGCTAATGCTTACTCTATAAATATTGTGACTAAAGGTCAAAAAGCATGACAATAAAACCATGCAATTGGTGTCATTCTCTGGATGAATTTCAAACTGGGAGCAATTTACCACTTTCCTTACAGTCACAGTTCTAAGCAGATGAAGACACCAATTTAAAAACAGTTTTGGTAATCTCCAAAGGGATTACAGATGATACCTACTATTAACCTCACCTTGAAGTACAATTTTTAAAGTAAGGGTAGAGAACATGTTGCAAGCATCATAAAGACATGCTAGTTGCCAAGTGCCTGAATGTGACCATGGGATCACTGTGAGGATTGTGAGGACCAGTTGCAAGTCACCTTTTTCAGCCCTGTTGTAACTTTTAACAGTTGCTAAACAAGTGGTCATATGTTGAAGACTCCCTGTAATATAATGCTGCATGAAATTGATATCTAACAACTCCAGAACACATATCTAATTATAAGAGATCATTCAGGAATATCAGCAATTTTAAAAGAAACAAAAAAAAGTAAAAATAGTAATTTTAAAAATCTGCCTAGTTTCAAACCGGTAAGTTTCTATTTGCAAGCCAAGTCATTGTCATTGTAGCATTATTGGGAAAATAAGCTCTAGAAGACATTTAATGGTAAGAAAAGAAATTTTATTTTAAAGTTGTCTGTTGTGAGTTCATGTATGTGTAGTCTGAGACTTTAACTTTGTTTATGTAAATTCAGCTGAAATTTGTATATGTACCAAAATAAAAGTATCCATGTCCAGAAAGGCCTACCATATGAAGGAAAGCAACTGGCAATTGAAAGTGTTGGGATAGGCATGCAGGAGTGCTCCAGAAAATACCTACCCTTTGTTCTGCCAAAAAAGCCAACACAGTCCTAGGCTGCATTAATAGAGGGATAGAATCTAGATCATATGAAGTGTTAATTCCAGTTTATGATACCTGGGTAAGACCACACTTGGAATATTGCATCCAGTTTTGGTCGCCATGATATAAAAAAAGATGTTGAAATTTTAGAAAGAGTGAAGAGAAGGGCTGCAAAGACTGGAGGCTAAAACATGAAGAATGGTTGCAGGAATTGGGTACGTGCAGCTAATGGAAAGAAGAACTAGGGGTGATATAACAGCAGTCTTTCAATATCTAAGGGGCTACCACAAAGAAGATGAGATCAACCTGTTCTCCAAAGCATCTAAAGGCAGGTCAAGAAGCAATAGATAAAAAGTAATCAAGACCAACCTAGAACCGAGGAGAAATTTCCTGACAGAACAGAACATTACAGAACATTAATCAGTGAAATGATTTGCTTTCAGAAGTTTTGGATGTTCCAACACTGGAGGCTTTTAAGAAGAGATTTGACAACCATTTGTCTGAAAAGATACAGGATTTCCTGCTTGATCAGGGAATTGGACTAGAAGACCTCCAAGATCCCTTCCAACTCTGTTATTCTGTTGTATTCTGTTTGAATCTATAGTCAAAAACAAGATTTGACTACATTCTCACATATGAAAATAATAATTTTACTCCTTAGTCAGTTGCTCAAACACTGTAGGTTTTTTTTCTTACTTCCAGCGCTATAAGGACTATAGATCTCTCTTTTTTGCTAGCTGTCCCTTGAGTGTGAATTCTCACTTGGAGCTGAACTTTGACATTAATGTTCTCAGTGAAAAGGCAAAAATAAATACATGAGAGACAGACAAGCACACAAACACATACTGTACTCCTAATGTCATTTCCTGGCCAACAGTGTTGTTTTATTTCTATTAAGGAGGCATTGAGTTCCTGCCAGTAATAGGTTTGTCTCCATAAATCCCATAAGGCCCTGTTTAATTCCTTATTTTCAATACCAGCCTGGTTGTCTTTTTTGCTTTGTTTTAGTAGAAAATATCATATACTGCCAAATAAGCTCATATAATTAGGGGATTTATGAGGTGCTAAAGTAGCCTATAGGCAAGATACTGACACAAAAAGAACATCATCTTAGCTATTTTCTCACTTGCTGCTCTAAGGAAAAGACTGAGCACAGAATGCATTTATTATCTAAAAATTAAAAAGTTACACAGTTCAAAAGATAAGTTTGCTGGATGTGAGGCAGGGGTGGGTTCTAACTTACTTCGCTGCTGGTTCGCTGCCTCCTGCGCCGTGTGGGCGCGCTTCGTGGGCACACACATGCGCAGTAGAAAAAACCTGAAAATTCCCCCCCCCAAAAAAAGGTCAAAAACAAGATGGCGATGCATGCGCAGTGCTGGAAATTCGGCTTCTGTGCATGCACAGAAGAAAAAAACCCCAAAAAATGCAAAACAAATCCCCCCCCCAAAAAAATTAACAAAAGGTGGCGGCGCCCACGGAGCAGAACCGGCTCCATGACGTCACCAGCGGCCTACTACCTACTCAGTAGAATCAGTCTGAACCAGTAGGAACCCCCCTCTGGTGTGAGGGATAGATATTTAACAATGTTTATGAACTATGGAGACCCCATAGATCACATGAGACACTGATTTGTTAATTTGAAGCACCTAGGATTTAGTCAGAGTCACCCCATTAATATCAAGGCAACATGAACTGCTACCTACCATGCATTTATATAAAGCTATCCTGGAAATGATGATGTTTTTAGCATGCAAATAGCTTGATTCCTAGCAGAAGGAATTGCAAGATCGCAAGATTCCAGCAGCCAAAATGGACATATTTTCTATACAAAGTAAATAGCATTGAAATATATGTAAGCCCCTGAATTTTTCAATAAATGTAGCACAGCTTATGGATAAGAAGCCTAAGAATGCAGAAGTTTGTTCATATATTCCTACAATGGCAGTAGTCTAAATTACCTGTCATGCAAGGTAGTTTCTAGATTCAAGAACATAGTTTGCATAAACTAATATGATCATTTGCAACACCTGGAAAAATGAGTCCAGATTAACTGGTACTTTTTTTTAAACATGAGCAGGAAATGCGGCATATGAAGATATGACAAATCTACTTCTTCTCTATCTTGTTAAAAAGCATTATGTGGAAACCTCAATTGACTCAGTCATGATGAGAAGTGGAGATTAATATTAATGTGACAAACTGATGATGACCATGCATATGCCAGATTGCAAGTTTGTAAGAGCATGAACTGATGATTGAAGTGAAAGAAAGGATGTTATGTTGTGTGTTTACAAAAGTAAGATAAAGGGAAAGATGTAATAGATGTGAATGAAAATATGTTAGTCTCATGAGTAGAATTGATATAAATAAATGCAGGGGAAGTAAAGCTGCAGGCTTAATTGGACATGGAAAGAAAATTGGGCATGTATCTCAGAAAATATGAATGGAGATAATCTAAATTATTGTGACTACTAGGAATTCAAAGGCTGGTGACAGCTTCAGGTTATGCTGCAGTGAATGATGATATTCAATAAGGTTTGAGAAAAACTGCAGCATTTTGGATAAATATGCTCCAACGAAAAACATTATTTTGCTAGAGGGTGAGAATAGATGGTGAGAATGCAATATGAACATTCAGAGCAAATAATTTAATCTGAAATTAATCAAAATTAACAGTTACTGCACCAGTCATGATAATTACCGTATAAGACTATTTTCCCAAGGACAAAATAGGTCTGAGGAAAATAGATGTTTCTATAAAGGCTCTTCTGCCCACCTTCCTATGCTTCTCTGATGTTATGATTCTAAACAACAGAGATAAAATGTCTTTTGATCCACTTACTCCAAGTTATTTACTGTATGTTATTACAAACATCAAACTGGATTCTTGATTCAAATGAATGATCACACTGGCCTCCTTCCTGATGAAAGAAAGTAGCCTTTCATTCTTTGATTTCCATCTGCTGTAAAGTGAATGAGAAAAATTTAATAATTACTAACTGTAATTAGAGAGTAAGCTTAAAAAAAAAAACCACCAGTGGAATTATTGAGCTGACTTTTTTTCAAAAGATTTAAAAACTTATAGATAACAGAGGTGCTTCCAACTAAGAGAAGGATTGCATGCTGAGCAGGTTCATAGTGATTAAAATGTATTTGTTGTATTATAAAGCCAACTTTGTTTATGGACAATTATGGCACAATTATAAATAGGAGTAACTCATTTTATAGCTTACACATTGCTTTTTTCCTAAGGAAATGTTTCTAAAGAAATGAACTACAGATATCTTGCTTTATAAGCTTCTGAATAGAAGGGTAACATGTAATAACATGGCAATCAAAAGAAACATGGATGACTGCAATAATACTATATGTCAATGTTGAGCTACCCCAAACCTTACAAAGGACTGTATGTGCACTATTTGAATCCCTTTTGGATTACAAAACTTCCTGGAAAAACTATTGAATATATCTATACACCCAACAATTTATCTATCCTTTATATATGGAATCAGAAATTACAGTTGCATTCATATATATTAACATAGAGGATAGTACATACCGGTATATTTCATTTTCTTCAGTGTAAAAATGAGGTCTAGATCCTTAACCATTTTACTGAGACTTGACTTCCAATTCTACCTACAGCCAATGTGATTCACTGAATGTTACACAAAATCTTTAAAGAATAAGAATAAGAATGATTATCATTTTTCCTTTATTCTGCAACCTTACTTCTGTAGTGCTGAGAGAACAAAGGAACTCTAGCATGATTTATGTGCAGTCTGCAGTGGCATTTTACACTGTCTTAAACTAAATGTTCTTGTAGTGAATAAGTTCTTTCTGAACCCAAACACATTGGGGGAAGCCCAATTCTGCATATAGAAGCCAGTATGAGAAGAATTGGTTAAAGATAGACCCAGAGAGCACTTCCTCAGAAATCACAAGCCAAAAACAGTCCAAGATAATCTGACAATAGTCATTCTGTAACCTTCCCAATAGGGAGTCCCAAATTGAATGGACATCTCCACCAGCAAAATACATTTGGGGGGAATGTCTTACAGTTGGTTCCTTCTCAACAGAGAATTAACCACTGTAAATAAGGCTGATGAAAAACAGTTCACTAGAGCCGAAAGAAAACAGAAGCAAGAATACTTCTCTTTTTGTATGGAGTACGCCCAAGCTTGGGCACATATCCTTTGTTGATCAGATTCACTCTTTGTCCTCCTCTACCTACAATCCTGTGTTGCTTCTCTGAAAATCAAGGGGACACTCACAATCTTCCAACAGAGAGAGATTGCTCAGGAGCAATTTTTCAAAGGTTTGACACTAGTAGGGAACCAGCCCTTAACAGATTTATTTGTCAGATTGTTGGGAGAATCCCCAAGTGACTACCAGATCCATGAGGCATCCGGGGCAGACCATCCAAATAGGCTCAACCCTGTGAAGGTCAAGGGCGGCCATCAATCACAGCTGGATCAGGAAATAATCTGACTACAACAAAGTGATTGCAATACTCTCTGTATCCAAATCTTTGACATTCTATTTCCCACTGACTTGACTAGTTACTCATTTTCCTTCCTTCGGCCCAGTCATATATACAAAAGTATACAAATATACAATACACCTCTGCATCAAGATGAGCTGTGTCTGTGTTAAATGTTCCTAGCATATTGCACATCTTCCATTCATCAGCTCTGTATTCATCAATCAGTTAAGAATGTAATATTAGCAGTGTCTATGAAGAATTCCTTAGGTGTTGTCTTTGAAAATATGTGCCAAACGTACAAACTATTGCAAAAATACAGGACTGGAATCCAAGACTAAATGCAATTTACCAATATTCATATTCTATTCACATAATAATCTAGATAAGCAAATATTGTCTATTCAATTTATTTTTCTTTTATTCCTCTGTTATCCCTTATATGCATGATGAATTTGAACTGGGGGAAAAAAAGAAATAGCAATGTTCGATTTACTGCTCTCAGTAACTAATACTTAGTCCTTATGGACTAAAGATCCCATTCATGTATATTTTACCTCCGTATTCCCCAATTTGTGTTAAATTGAAACCATTGTCCAATAAATAACGAGCATTGCCATTCTGGAAAGTTTGCCTAGAGTTTTTGGTCTTTTGTTCCATTGCAGCTAGCTAGTGATTTTCCCCAAGTAGTTTTACAAGAGGATTGCAATCATTTAAAAGCCATGTTATCTTTTATCTTAGCCTGTTTTGAAACTAAGGCATGCAATCCACTTCAGCTCCAGCTGTGTCAGTTGCTCAGTTCCTGCTTTTTACAACTGCTAGCGCAATTCTTTTAGTTGGAATCATTTGATAAACATGTGGGGACCCAGGAAAAATAATATTTTTGTTGCTTCTTTGTTGCTATAACCTTGTCACTGCCATTTAAAAATGTTCGTAAGGACTTCCAGAGCACAGATGGTGATTTTGAAGCTGGTTTACGTTCTAGCATTTTTCATTTTACAAGTCAAGTCAGAGGTGTTTTTTCCCCCAGATACAAAATCTGCAAGTTAGGGGAACCTAAAACTACCCTAAAGCAACATTTGCAGGGCCCAAAATATCAAGTTATGGTAATGTTGTAGTTTGTTTTTTTACTAAATATATGACACTAAAATGATAATATAACTGAAAAGTCTACAATCATTTAGGTTTCTAAATGTCACAGAATAAGATTTTCAACAATCACAGGCATTAGTAAACCTACAAAAAGTGTACTGCTGAGATATATTTGTACATAATAGAATCCTAAGCTGTGATAAGATTGAAACTGGCTCTGTAAAGGTTCTGTTTAAACAGTAGCCTACAAATCATCCTAAAACTGCTTAGTTATTGCTCTAGACATTAGAATTACCTTATGAACCAATGCTAACCGAGCCATTGAATTATTTGAGCATTGAATTACAGAAGCCAGTTTGCCTCGACATGCAATCCAAATCCTGCCCTTTTTTATGTGCTTGCTATGTTGACTCACCTGCCCTCTGCAGATGCTCCTGCAAAGGCATTTGTGTTCTCACCTCTTTTCTATTATAGGTTGGGTGACTTTAGCCATTCCTTTCAATCTAAACTATCTCCCAGGGTTGTGTTGTTGTTTTTCCCCCAAGGTTATGTTAAACTCATTAAATGAAGGAGAATAAAAATAAAATCAACACTGATAACCCTTTGAGTCCAACTACATGGTGTATAAAACATATAGGATGTCTATTAAAAAATAATAGTATAATAATGTTTTGTATTGTTTTTAAACTTCAAAAGGTGATTTTTTTTTTGGGGTGTGTGTGTTCAGAATAAAACATTAGACTTTCCTCTTTCATCATAAAGTTCTACTTATGCAGATCAGTCCTATGGTGCTTATACTAGATTAAATTGAAATTGAAATTGCATACATATTTAATTACAATGACAGTGAAATGGAAAACGTATACTGTGACATCACAATGCAAGGTCTGCTTTTTCATACTTTTCTGTGACCTGTATTTATGTTATCTCCATCCTGCTTTGCCATTCCCTTTTATTCAGTATAACGGGATTTTATTTTGCAAGCAATCTGTTTACCAACATGCATGCTTCCTTATGGAGACTTTGTGGACCAATTGCCCTAGTCCTGCAAGAAAGAATGGAAGCATTGTGGAGGCAAATATATAATGGAAGCTTTTCTGAACAGCCTTTTCCCATCATGCTTGCTAATAACTAAGATACATTGCAAACTGTTGTCCGAGTTATTTTGTTTTCCTTTTCTCTCATTATTTCTTTTTCTTTTCATGTCCTTTCATTGTAATTGTGAGTCTGAAGGTTGGGTAAGCCTTGTTTATTGATATGTAAACTCTGTAGCCTTTTATACTGAAGCATTGAATCTCAGTATTTGAACAAATCAATTTCTCAACTATCAAAAAGCAGCAATATTTTCTTTAATGTCACAGCTGGTGAAATTGGTTTGCAAGTGTTGAACCATGGTGGGTCTATATGTACATAAGTTTATTCTATGTTTAATATAATATAGGACACATTTATTTATTTATTTAGTGTATGACATCTACAGTGGTCATGCAATCACTGATATACAAATTCAGTTTAAATAAAGCATCAGCACATATATATCATGTATATATATGGACCAGAGGTGGGTTCCTACCAGTTCGGACCGGTTCTATAGAGTAGGTAGTAAGCCGCTGGTGACGTCATAGAACTAGTTCTCCCATAAGGCGCCCCCATGCAGCACAGGAGGCATCGAACCTGCGGTAAGATAAGTTAGAACCCATCCCTGATGTGGACAAAAAAATATGCAATATAGGAAATTAATCTGCCTGAGTATCTTGGAGTGTAGAATGGTTAGTAATTTGCCAAGCACCTATAGGCAAGTTTTCTGTAATAGAAATGACTTATGTTTTTGCTTATAAATACAATTATACTGATGAAACTTTCCTGTTTATTTCTCATTCCCTTATTTGAAAAACATTAAAAGACCTATTTTGTGTTTGATTAACTCATATAATACAGGAGTAACCTAAAAGTAATTCTAAAAGTATTGTAATCTATGAATGGACTCGATGATGATTCATAATACTGAGTAACATTATAGCATCTGAATTAATAGTAATGTTACTTAATGTTAATTAAGAGGGCCTGTTCTGTCCCTGGATAGAATAAGACAAACTTCACATAAGCCCATCTGATATTTTTTTCAAAGGAAAAGAAACAGAAAAGAAATAATGATGATCCAACAAGAACAGGAAGAACAGAAAAAATGAAACAATTAGCAGAATTCTACTTAAATTTATTTGGATCTAATCGAATTTACTCATTATAAGGTTTAGGAATATTATTGCAATATTCTATAATCATGCCCAAGGCAAATCAACTAAAATAATAACAATTACAGCAGGAATAATAATAATAATTGCATGCAGTAAAGCATATCTAAAAATGTATCTGTATGATGACTGCAAATGATTTCTAAGTTTTGAGTCTCAGATGTACCTGGAAGGATCAGTAGTGCAGTAATACTATATAGCATGTGTGCCAGGGTAGGTGGATGAGATGTGGGATAGCGATAGCACTTAGACTTATATACCGCTACACAGTGCTTTACAGCTCTCTCTAATGGTTTACAGTCAGCATAAGTGAACTGCTCAAAGGAAAAGTCACTAAATGCTAATGATGAGGCAAGTCACTCCTTTCTCTCTTTTCTATGTCACCCCCTTTTCTCTACCTCTTGCCAGCTCAGCAGCCTGAAGCCTAAGCAAAGAGCAAGTTTGTAGCATCCCAAAATCCCAGATGGGTCCCAGATCATCCCCAAGGATGGCACTGTCAGAGGATGGCACTCCCAAAGGATGGCATTGCCACACTACACCAGATTTTGGAATTCTGCAGAAATCCACATTACACACCAGAAAAATAAAATCTACACTTTTTCAATTATGTCCTGCCCTTCAGTCATTAATAATTTCAATGAACCTTGCTCAATCAATTTCTTTGTTGATGTTGTCAACCTCAGGTTATGTTGTTGATGAAGACAGATTCTCTTGTACTTTGAGATCCACCAGGGACATTATTAGTAGATTTTTGGTCTTGGGTGGATAGCATATAAATTAATATGTTTCTGGGAAATGTTTTAAATATTCTCTTTGTGCTGGAGTAGCAATAAATGAAAGTTAATTGCTGTATGACAGTGTATTCTTCTGTTATTATCTTTAGTATTAAAATCTCTACTTGCTAGAGGTAAATTTCACTAAATGTGTCAATGAATGATGTTCAGATGGTGCATACTTTTTTGCATATTAATAGAACATTATAAGTAACTCCGAGCAGCAAAAACAGAAAACAAAATAAAAGCTGTAGAAACAAACTCAAACATAATAAACCTAATGCTAATTTCACAAAGCATTGCTAATTACATCTATCTTTTATATAAATTAACCATGAACACAAAAATAGCATCCCTGTATTGAACTATCATTCTTGTCCATTATTCTCTTAACCTAGCATTTCAAGGAACGATGGTGTTGCCACATGTGCAATGTATCTCCAAAGACAAACCTCTTGAATGTGATGTGGAACACTGAGCAATCAGATTTTCTAGTCACGGGGTCTGCTCCAGAAAATTTAGTGGGTCCTCTCTATAGTCAGGCCCACACAATGTTTGAACAGCAACAGGATGGAACTGAAATGAGACACAATGGCAAGCCAATGTATATGCCCTGTGCTTTCATCACATTATTTCAAATAGACCAATGATATTACTATATTTATTTATAGCCCACTTTTATTATTTGTACAAATAACTCAAGGCAGTGAACATCTGCAACACACCTTCCTCAAGAATCCTATGAGCTGGGCTGAGAGAGACTGGCTCAAAGTCAACCAGCTGGCTTTCAAGGCTAAGGCGGGATTTGAATTCATAGTCTCTCACTTTCTAGCCTACTGCCTTAACCATTACACCAAACAGATTCTCTAGTTTTACCATGTTTGAATCCAGCTAATGTTATACTGCCTACCAGTCCAAAAAGTTAATTTTGTCCTGGGGTTGCCCATCACTTAAGATCTTGCACAAAACTTCACTGAACAAATTCTTTAGCAGAGATGCATTTGGAAATACCTGTGTAAAACACAGACATTTCTGTGCATAACAACCAAACTTCCTTTTCAAAAAATTGTTTTGACATTTTAGATAATGTTGTATGATGATTGCTCTATTGCACTGATTTTTGCACAGCATCTTCATTATATCCTTTGAGACAGGAGGAGCAGAAAGAGAAGGAGAAGTTTTTGGTAGGGAAGGGGAAATATATACATCTGACAAATTAATGAAATGATTGAATCAGATTGGGAAATTATGCAAAACGAGAGTTTTTAATATTTCTAGGCAATACCAGTATTTAAAGTATGGGTCATATAATTTATACAGTTTTTAAAGAACAATAGTAAGCCTATTTTAAAACATACAATTCAATATTTTATTGGTCCTGCCAATAAAATAGCAAAAATTGTGTACATAATTTCAGCAGCTATAGTTAAGAGAGAATGTTTCTAATCCACAAAGTTCAAGTGTTGCTGAAGTGGGACAAATCCATTTTTTTAAGGATGACTTTGGAGATGTAGAATAATGTTTGTGAGCTGTATTATATCAAAGTTAATTAAATTAATTGCTCAGACATCTTCAAAGAAATATATAATTGTATATGTTTATAAATATATAAAAGAGTGAATCTCTTTTAAAAACTGAATGTCAAATGGAATACCAAATAAATATTTAAATTTCTGTTTAAAACTAAATAAAAGGCAAGTTCAACACAACAAATTATTATTTATTAACTTTATAAATGTAATAAATACATAATAATAATAAAATAAATCTCCTCAGGGAAGAAATTCAGCAGTTAGATGATGCCATAGAAAACACTCTTTTCTCTGTTCCCCTGAAACAGCTGTTCTACTGTATTCCTCAGTTGGATATTCAGTAGGAGTTATTCTTGAGTAAACATGAATAATTGAATGAATGGAAGCATGTCTACTTTCTCCCTCAAAATAACAACACTTTCAGTATTCACAGTCTTCCCCCACTCCGCCACTCCACATAAATGTAAAGGTTGATCTGATATCCCCCAGGAAGCCTTAGTGCGACTGTACCTGAAATTTTCAGATACAGTTTTATTTTTCAGTTTTTACCAATGTGTTTGTATAATATACTAAATCAGAAATTAGCTAAGTGTATTGTGTGAATCCAGTCTATGTGGTTAGCTTATCATTCAACATGTTGGGTAAACTCAGAAAATTGAATTGAATAAACCACAATTAGGTTAGTCAGAGTACCTTTTAATTCTTTTATGTTTCCAAGTGGTATATTTTTTAACTTATTTTTCATTTGCTATAGGAATTGGCATCAAATACACTTGTACTCTTGCAATCATATTTTACTAAATTGTTTTAATAAAATCAAAGCAGATTTTGATAAGCCAGCATGAAATGAAAACCAGTGCCAGCAGGGATTATAATTTTTTTTAAAAAAATAAAAAAATATTTTTCTAGCATGGTTTGGTTTGCTGAGAAAAGATTATTCATACAGAAATTCAAATGTCTATTCCAACAAATTGCTAGCAGAATTATTTTATTTTATTTTTTGATCTCGGATGAATTAGAAAGCAGCAAAAATTTTACATCCTTCTCACTCTGAGCTAAAACTCATATTGGAAAAATTCTTCCCTTAGCTAAGGATTATTTCTCTTAGCAAGTGCTCAACTGGTTACTTTAGAAAGCATAAAATCATGCACTTCAAGTGGAACTGCTTTATGGAGAGGTCTAACAGAAAAGGAATCAGAGAACACCTGCTTTAAAGCAGCTCTAGATGCAGCATAAATGAAGTGATAATAACCAATGAACATGTGGAGTTGACCACAGTCATAAAAATTATCAAAACCATTCAGAGGGAATTTTCTGAAATTAGCCACAGTGCTTACCAGTGGTTACCATCTGGCTTTAGTCATCCACATTTCTTTACTGCTTCATCACTTTGCAAGAAGATGCAAAAGATGCCAAATGGCACGAGTCCACATGCAAGCGCCTGGAGCGTTGGCTTCAATGACTTCCAGGCAGCATAATAGCTGTTGCAGCTGACTGAGAGAAAGGCAGAGGTGGCTTGAAAAGGCTCAGGTGCTTGAAAATAGTAATGGTATTACTTGAATCCTGCCTGGGATGTTCTGCCTCAAAGTCAAGGGGCCTTAAAGGTTTTGATTAACAGGTCTACAAATGCCCATTAATAAATGCTAAGCTGAACCATCAGGGGTTTCCAATTGCTTAGCATCAGACACATATCAAACAGAAAGAAAAAGGTAGATCTCACCAAACATCAAGGAAAAAAGTATTCATTATCTTCTGTCAGTTTCTTGGCACCTTCTGTTTCCACTTGCTCACTTCTCTTGAAACCATTTGCAAACTCTAAAAGCTTTTAGTGTGTATGTTACCCCTTGCACAATGTACATATCCTAATACAGGGCAATGTACAATATTTTCAACTGCAAATAACAAGTATAATTTCTTCTGACACTCTGAGCCTAGTATTTTATTGCCAGTTTTGTTAATATAATAACTATCTAGCTTCGGCTTTCCAGAATGAATATGAATTATTATAAAGAAGCCTGGTATCAGATAGACCTTTTTTTGGAATAGTGTATTTTAAAACATAAGAAAGCAACTACTATTTCTTATCCTATGAGTGAGATGGGCAGTCTCAAAATGTGATAAATTAAATGTATTTTTTCATTCTTCATTCTTTCATTAATCTAAGGAGAGTTCTAGGTACCGTATTTTTCAGAGTATAAGACGCACCTGAGTTTTGGGGGAGGAAAATAGGGGGGGAAATCTGCCTACCAGGTATT